>PVLD010004820.1:0-120177 GCA_004027595.1 Dinomys branickii
GGGCGAGGGAGGGAGAGAGGGAAGGAGACAGAGAGGGAGAGGGAGAAGGAGAAAAAATAGAAGGGAACAAGGAGAGCGGGAGCTCATAGGCGACCTGGGAAGAGACACAGAGGTGAAGGGAGAGGTGAAGGGGAGGCCAAGACAGAGAAGAACATACGAAACCACGGTCCCACCTACTGTTCCCTTCAGCACCTCCCGTGGGACCACACAGCTGGAGACCTCTGTGCAGGGTTTGGTTTCCACATACTTTTCATGCTGGGGTAGTCTTGTCCTTCTGAGTGTGAGTTGAATAAAGATTTTTACAAGACCTTGATCCTGCATGTTGAAATTGCTAAATGTACTGCACATCCCTCTTTCTCAGATTTGGCAAAGGTGGACTTCGGTATATGTAATTTTGTCTTTGGAGATGACCAGTTCTACTGTGTAACCTCATCTGTTTTAGGTGGAAAACACAGCAGATTGTAAAGTCGTCTATTGAGAGGAATTCTACGTGCACTGAGCACTTTACTTTCAAAGAGTTCAGGAGTCAGTCGAAAAGACAACTTTTACAGATGTAGAGATCAAACGAACATTTGTATGAAGTTTCCCTGTACACAGATGGTTTCATAAACATCTTACTATTGAATCTTCATAGACGGTTGGCTACATGGCCTTTATGTAAATTTTACTGGAAAAAGTAGAGCTCAGTAAGTTTAAGAATCTCATCCAGACTTCTATATAGATGATAGAGGTAGATTTCAAACCTTGATTTTCTTATCCTCAAGAAAGAAAAGAGCAACAATAGATTGTAAAACAGTACTTTATGTTATAATTTATAAGAATAATTTGCTTATAAGTCAAATAGCAGTGCAAAATCTAAGTTATGGAGGGGCTGGGGGAAAATTATGGAGGGGCTGTGGGAAAAAGCAGCCCTTCTGCGTTGCTGGTGGGAATGTAAACTACTAGGACAGCCACTGTGGAGACTGGTGTGGAGACGGATGTTTTTCTAATGGGAAGGAAATCAAGGGATGGAAGGAACAGGGAAGGAGAGGAAGGGAAGGGAGAAAAAAGAAAGACTCAGGATGTGTATGTACATATACCTGTTCCCCACAGGGAACGATATCATTACTCAATCCAAACCTGTACTAATATGAAATAAAAACTGGAAAAAGGGAAAAGAAATCAAGTGAGTGAAAGCCAAAAAATAATAAATAAAATGCTCAATATGGTATATTAGTGCCATTACATAACTTACGTCTCTCTCAGCCCACAGGTGTTTCTAGGCCCCATTGAAAAATTACAGAAAGGTACTGCCGTGCCTTGTTGTGATCTACCCATGGTCTCTCTTTGCTGAGACAATTGTAAGAATCACTGCTATTCTAATCGATAGTGGTATTGTATCAAGCTCTCGGGCTATAGGAACAGCCAGAATGAACTGCATTTCTAAAGTCATTGTAGTCTGTTATGAAAGAATTGTGATGTTTCTCTCAGCTTGCCAAAATGCCATTGCTGAATATCCTACCCATCTTTTTTGGTGTTGCTACTAACATTTCCTGTAAAAAGAGACTTCAAGAATGATGCTAACATAATTTCATTCTGACTGCCTCTGCTAAAAACTTTTGTTTAACAGGGCCTTCCACCAAGGCACCTAGCTCCTTAATCTCACTTTTAGTAAGGATTTATGGTCCCAAATGTAAAGACTTTAAAGTAGATCATTTAAATTCTCCTATCTTCAAAAATTAGCTACAAATCAAAGTATTCTTCCTTTCCACAGTTGGGTTAACTTTGCTGAGTTTGGGAAGCTAGGGGTCAGTCCTACACTGCATTGAAGCTTTATCAGTCCAAACAAATATGTACCTTAGGAAAACACAGGGGATCCTAGCTTCATACTGTCATAATCCCTGAGATAGTTGCTTCTACTTTATTTCAGAGATCCCAGAAGACCCACTTGTGGCTGAAGAGTATTATGCTGATGTGTTTGATTCCTGTTCTGAAGAGAGTGAGGAGCAGGAAGGAGAAACAGTGCCTTCGGAAGCAGAGGGAGAAGTGCAGGCTGAGGAATCCCAGCCTACTTACAGAGCAAATCAGCAGGTACCTGTTGCTCCCTAAATGAAGTAGAACTGCAAAAGTCTTGTGTGGGGAGAATGCCTTGTAATCAGATTTGTAAGTCCTAATTATAAATGTAATGCAAATACAAATTTTTAAAGACTGACTTCATTCCTGGAATGAGACCAGAAATACTGGGCTCAAGGGATGATCTTTCTAGCTACTTTCAACCTCTAAGGACTCATCATTATGCACAGTGCTGAGGTTTCTCTAAATATACACCCTTTTATATGAAATCTCTTTAATTATGGCAACACCAAGTCCAGTGTGGGTGATAGGTCAAGAAACTGCTTGGGTGTGTACTTTGTCTGCAGGAGAGGTAGGTAAGAGGTGTGTGTAGAGAAAGCAGGTGACTGTGGGAAATTTATACATATACATCTCATTTTCTCCTTAGGCTGAAAACCTGGTGACTCTTCTAACCATATATTTACATGAAATATAGCAGCTTTTTATAAGTTAGAAACCATTCAGCTACTGAAGTAAAAGTCAATCCAGGCACAGCTGAGGCAGTGGAAACTTAATTTGGAGAGATGAATTGTAGAGTGAAGAGAAGATTGTGTACAACCCACACAACCATTTTTAGTGACAACTGAGAAATTCTTCATATTATTCAATAAAATCTATAAGGAATGTTCCCCAAATTCTACATTAGAGAAGGGGAGAGAGACAGGGAGAAGGAAGCAAGTAGAGGGGACAGGACTAGGGCCAAACAGAGAAAAGAATGAGAGGAAGAGGCAGTGAGAAAGGATGAGAACATTTAAGAAACACACACAAGAGGAAAGGAACAAATTAATCATTGCCCCTCCCAAAATAGAATGAAAAGGAGCTGAGATTCAGAATGCCACAATAAAAGTTTCATCGTACCATCTTCCTATTTTTTTTTTTTTTTGCACTGAACTCTGGGGGAAAAAATCCCAGTGCCTCCTACCATAAGTTAACAATATAATTTCCATATGCTTCTGTGCCAGTTAGTCTTCTTCGCCAACTTGACTGGTTTAAGGGACTCCTGGAGAGGTGACCAGGCTACAGAGGTGCTATTCTTCTTGGTGGGTTACTCTGCCGGTGTTCACTGAGAGTGCCACCAGGAGGGGGGCCCAGCTGGAGGAGGTGCGTCATGCGGTGTGTGCCCTGGAGGGGGTATATTTCTCACTGCACTTATCCCGTGTGCTCTGCTTCTTGGCTGCCTCACATGAGTAGCCGTGATCCATCAGGCTCTTCTGCTGTGATGTTGCTGTGTTGGAGCCAGCCTGCCACGGACTGAAAGCCCTGACACCGTGAGCCATAGTAAACGTCTCCTCCTTCAGTTGCATGTGTTGGGTATTTTGTCTCAGCAGTGAGGAAGTTGATCAATACAGCCACTGTAATAAATAACTGAAACAATTATTATTATTTTAATTTTTTGACACTTTTAAAAGTAAAAGAACAAAAACATATTAACAAACAGACACAAAGTAGCACAAGAATAGTACAATCAAAACTGAATTACGGACATGGTGACAGGGAATTAACAATGGTTGTTGCATTACATATTGATAACTTCGAAGTGTATACTCAGGAAAACAGATATAGACATGCAAAATTGATCAAACAAATAATCATCAACTATTCCTTACAATAAAGTGACCTAAGTCAGTAGTACAACTATGTTAGATATGCTGCATATACATACAGACATACATACATAATTATCCCTTCCTTCCTTTTAATATAATTTTTAAAATTTTTTTAAAGTGTAAAAGAAAAAGAACTACACCAACGAAAAAGAGGAAAGCATTAACAAAGAGACACCAAGTAGCACAATAACAGTACAATCAAAATTGAATTATAGACAAAGCAACAGGAAACCAACAATGGTTGTTGCATTGCATATTGATAACTTCAAAGTGTATGCTCAGGAAAACACATATAGACATACAGGACTGATCAACCAGTCATCAACTATTCCTTACCATAAAGTGACATAAGACAATAGTGGAACCATGTTAGCCATCCTGCACATATGTACATACATACATACATACATACTTATTTGCCTCTTTCTTCCTTTTCTCCTTTCCCTCATCCCATCTGTTCTTTTGAACAGATTTCCTTCACGCCTCTTAGTTTATATTCCCACCCTCAGGTTCTTACACCAGTGACACAATACGTTGCTTGCACATGAACCTCTGATTTATTTCACTTATGAGTATGGTGTCTAATTGTGACCATCTGCCTACAAAGGCCCCAAATCTGTCCCTCTTTATAGCTGATTAATATTCCATTATACAAAAATGCCACAGTTTTTTAATCCAGTCCTCTGTGGATGGATATTTGGGTTGCTTCCACAATTTAGCTATTACAAATTGCGCTGCTATAAACATGGGTGCACATATATCACAGTGATATGATGTTTTCAGATCTTCTGGGAAAATACCCAGAAGGGGAATAGCTGGTTTGAATGGAACCTCTAGACCCAGTTTGCTGAGAAATCTCCAAACTGCTCTCCACAGTGGTTTCACCAGTCTGCAATCCCATCAGCAGTGCAGTAGAGTCCCTATTTCTCCACAGCCTCGCCAGCATCTGTTATTGGATGATTTCTTAATACTGGCCAATCTTACTGGGGTGAGATGAAATCTCGATGTTTTTATTTGCATTTCTTGAATGACTAAAGATGTAGAACATTTTCTCATATATTTATTTACCATTTGTATTTCTTTATCTGAGAAGTGTGTATTCATCTCAGATGCCCATTTCTGGATTGGGTCTTTGAATTTGGACAGGTAAACGTTTTTTAATTCTTTGTATGTTCTAGATAGAAGACCTTTGTCTGAGGGACAGCCAGTTAGGATTTTTTCCCAATTTGTGGATTTTCTTTTGACTTTACTGGTGATTTCTTTAGATGTGCAAAATCTTTTCAGTAGGATGAGGTCCCAGTTATTGATTCTTTGAATTGTGAAACAACTATTATTGCAATATTACAGAAATTTCATTCTGTGCATATTGTCCCTAAAACACATGACATAAAAAGTACCTACTCAGTTTTTGCTCATAGCAGTAAAATTTGATTTTCTAACATTATAACAAGATTAAAAAAAATAAAATGCACCTAACTCAGCCATATGAGTAGAATATATTACATGTACTGTTTAGGTTAAGATATGGAATTTTTCCATCCTAGGAGTCCAAATGTTGGCACAGTTGTTAGAACACAAGGTTGGAAATCAGATGGTCCATATCCAAGTCTAGCCTTGGTCATTTGTAAGTTGTACAACCTGTCGAAATTACTAAACTTCACTGTTTCTCCATTTTCTATTGTAGAATGGGACAATAGCAGTTCCTGTCTCATAAAGTAGTTTCAGAATTAAGGAATTAGTATAAAGTACTTTGAATGGTGCCAGAATTTATTTTGTACTTAATAAACATTTAATAATAACTTAGCTACTACTGTGGCAAAGTTACCCAGCCATCTTGTGTCCCTTTCATGATACTTCCAAAAGTTTTCAATGTTAAAATAAGATTTTGTAATTTCAGCATGAAAAAACTTTTCTTATGTTAAAAGGCAGATGATAAATGTAAAGGTAGTGATTTTGCTTTCTGAGCTGTGTATCTGTCACATGTTGTAGGACAAAGTTTGACTGATTTTAAATTATCTGTTGAGGTGAGATGCTAAGACTTCGTACATCCATGATGGCATTTTGTCTCACAGAATCCTGTTGGGGGTGGTTATCCTTATTTTCCTATTTTCCAGATGAAGACACTAAATCTCTTAGTTACTTTTCTCATTACTGAGACAAAAATACCTGACATCTATGAGTTAAAGTAGGAAAAGTCTATTTTGGCTCACTTTTTCTCAAAGCTATAGTTGGCTGGCTCAAGAACAGGGTAGCACAGCACAGGGGCATCACAGAGGAGAAACAATCCATAGCAGAGCAGGAAGGTGGCACAAAGCAAGGCAAGCAGCAGTGGTAACAGCAGCAGCAGCAGCAGCAGCAGCAGCAGCAGCAGCAGCAGCAGCCCTCTTCCCTTTGATCCCATCCGGGCTACAAGCCACAATACCCAGGGTGGGCCTTCCCATGATTCACACCCACAACTATGCAAAACCAAATTAGTTATCACGTATCCTTAATCTACAGTCACACACCCTAGGCCACCTTAAAAAAGCTGCACAGTGAGGTCTGGGGAAATATCTAGATACAAACTATAATAGTCCGAGAGAGAAGAGCTTGGCCCTGGTCACACAGCTAGGGAAAGATCAGAACCATGCTCAGGCCCATGACAGTCACATTCCCGTGCCAGTGTTTCCTTTACTACATCAGATATATTGGCCTAGCCTGAAAGTGGTGTAATAGAAATAGGAGCATAAATCACAAGGCAGTGATTTGTACTGGAGACAGGTGATTGCAAGAGCCCATTTGCTGTCCTTGTTATTGCTAATTCAATGCAGTTTCTCCCTCTCCAAAAGCAGTCAGTGTAGGGTTGTGATTGGTGCTGATTCTTCCTTTTGGAATTATTTTCTTAGCAGCACATTAATTATACTTGCAAATTCAGTGCTGAGATCCTAGTCACTGTTGGCCTTGTGGATTGCAGCCATCTCTAAGATAGTGCCTTCTCCCCTCCCCCAGTCTTGCTCTTGACGCTGAGCATCCTAAGGTGTGCCTAAGATGATCAAAGTTGATTCTCTTTTCTTCAGATGGGAACCATATTTTGAGGGAGGGAGTATTTTCAGGAAGAACAGACTCAGCTTTATTGTGATTAATTATTAAGTTCTTGTGTCAACCATGACAATCTTTGCAGCAGTAGTATCTGCAAAGCACAATTTCGTTAAGTTCCTAATTGCTGTTGATTGCCAGTCGTTTCTCTGCTGTGATAAGTAAAACATCAGTAACACCTTTATCACGAGCCATAGTGGTACTGCTGGCACTTTCTCTGTGAGGTGTGTGCTCACCAAATTGGAACCAGCCTCTCAGGTACTAGGAGCATGGAGTTGATACCTGTCATCACCGCAGGGTTCTCCGCAGCACGACTGTCTCTGAGAAGTGTTGCATATGCTCTAAAGGATGGTTCTTAGGGCTTCAAGCTGGATGTTCCATTAATTCTGCTGTCATTCCCTTACTACCTTCGCCATCATTTTCCTCTCTGAGACTAATACATGGCCCAGGTGCATCTGTGGTACACATAGGAGGATGACAATAGTGACATGGGCAGGACTCCCTTGGGAAAGATTGTTAATGGATGTGGCTTTTGCTGAAGCTTGTGTTAAGAAGGCTCTTCAGCATACCAAGTTCTGTGAACACAGCTATGTGCACATTAGGACCCTGGGGTTTGTTTTGGTAGGAAGGATGCAGAGGTCCACTTTTTTTTCCTAGCTAATTCAGATGTCCTCAAGTCCTTCGGTGATTTGAAATTCTCTCAGTGCAGTGAAGCATTAGGGAAGACAAAGGTGCTCTTCTGCTTGGAACATTGTCACGGGACAGAGAACTGAATGCAGGCAGGTAAGGCCTGAGGTTTTCCCGAGAAGCCTTGGATCAGACCACCATGCAGGGAGATGCCTCCTGTTTTACTGCTAGTGAAGTCATTCTTTTACTCAGATAATAGTAACAGTGGTTTCTAACATTCCCGGGACCTTCTTTTTATTTCAGTACTTTATATTCTGGGTCAGTTCAGATCCTCTGGGAGGCAGATGACAAGACAGATTTAAAAATGAAAGGGAAGGGCCAGGGATGTAGCTCAGTGGCACAAACACCTGCCTGGCAAGCACAAAGCCCTGAGTTTGATTCCTGGTACAAAAAAAGAGAAAAATACCTACGAAATAGGTGATAGACCCATAAATCATTTTGTGACACTTTTGAGGGGAAGAAAAAGAGGAGGAGGAAGTGGGGAAGGAAGGGAGGAAGGAAAGAAAGAAAGGGAGGGACGGAGGTAAGGCAAAGCAAGGGAAAGGGAGGGAAAGGAGGGAAGGGGGAGGAGGGGAAGAAAGAGGGAAGAGAAGGAGGGAAGACTGGGTGAGAACCTTGGACTGAAGTGGTCTGAAAAAGGCGTCACCAGGCTGGTAGGATACCCCAGGGCACAGGCGTGGCTCAGAGAGATGCCTGGGAAGAGCTGCTCTCCCACAAACCCTGCGGTGGATCCTGGAGGCTGCAGAGATAGGGGAAGGGCTGTCAGCCCGCTGTGCTCGGTGTAGCAGGCTCTCTCCTGAAAAGAGATGTGACACTTCTCAGCTGCCACCAATGAAACATCTTATTCAGTTCTTCCAGTGTCCCTTTGACACATGTGTTTTAGATACAGTGCATCAAACTAGAATTTAACTGGGTGGGTTCTAACAAGGCAGAAGGGAAAGGTAAGGGATCATGTGAAGTAGAAGAAAGGAACCTAAATTAGGGATTTTAGGCAACTCTGTCTCAAATTTCAATCAAAACATGCATGCCCGGAGTGAGAAGGAGCTGTAGGGTGCAAACACCCAGAGCCTGGCTGCATCTCCGTCCCTGTGCCTTAGATTATAAATCTCTTATTTTTTGAGTTGTTGCCCCACAGTGACAGTATTTAAAGGCATGGGTTTTTCATGTAGTATAGTCCTTCAGTGCAGGTGAACTATCTCCTTTGATGTCTGAAAAGGAAATAGTGGCAGAGGATGTCTTGAGTATAGTTGATTGTATCTCAAGTGCTGACTTTAGTCCCTTGAAAGAGGAGACTCCTGTGACATCCCAGCCTTCATAGGAAGAAACTAAGGCTCAGGAAAGTGACTTTTCCAAGCTCACAGGGCTTGTAAGTGGTAGAGATGACCTCTTTTTTGTTGTTGTTCTTATTTAAATTTAAAAAACTTTAATTTTGAGAGTAGTTTTAGCTTCACAGAAAAAGTAAGCAAAATGCATAGCCAGTTCTCAAAGCCCCCACACGCGTAGCCTTCCCCAGCCCAGGCATCCTGCACCACAGTGGGGTGTGTGTTATAGTCACTGAAGTTGCACTGCTACGTCATCACCCTACGTCCATAGTTTACATGGGCATTTGCTCAGGGTGTTGCATGTCTATAAATCTAGAAAAATCTCCATTGTAGTGTCATACAGAGTAGTTTCATTGCCCTAAAAGTCTCTGTGCTCTGCGTTTTCTTCCTTCTTTCCTTGTTAATCCCTGGTAGCTATTGATCTTCTCACTGTCTCCAAGGTTTGGCCTTTCTAATAATATCATAGAGTTAGAGCCATACAGTATGAAGCCTTTTCAGACCAGCTTCTTACATGTGGTAACGTGGGCACTTTCCCCATTTCTCCTGTGGTTTAATAACTTGTTTCTTTTTAATGCTTAATAATCCTCCATCCTCTGAACGTAACACATGGTTTTGTTGTTTTTGAGACAGTGGCTCACAGCGTGGCCCTGAACTCTCTGTTGCCACTCTTCCGTACAGTCTTTCCCCTGCATGATGTCAGTCCTTCCCCCACCACTGATGATAGAGGAAATTCACTAGGTGCTGGGGGTAGTGAGGGCCATTGGATTATCTGACACTATTACAAGACCTCTTTTATTTAACAGGATTACTGAGCTATGCAAAAAGCAAATTTCTACCAACTCTAGAAAAAATGCTGAATTATGAAAATTAATCTGTTAAATTATGCTACTGTATCTTTTTATAGAAGATGCTAGAACTCTTGAATTCCAATAGGGACACTGATTTACCTGGGTTTTTTTCTTTTGTTGTCTTTTTTGTTGTTGCTCTTGCGTGATCTGACCTAACTCCCTTAACTTCATATATAGGAGGAAACACTTTTTGTCTTGAATTAATCTCAAAGGTCATTAGCTCTAAGGAGCTGACCACCAGCTATTGCAAGCTGTAGAGTCATTTCTACTTTGGTGTCCTCGGAGCTGTGTGCCAGGCTACGAAGCAGGTGGCATTGCTAATGTGTTCGTGGACACTGCCAGCTTGGTGGGCCCTTCCTTCCTGGTGTCGGCCTGTGTAGACGCAATATGTACTCCTTGAAGGGGAGATTCTGACGGGCCAATTACCACCCCTGCCACAGCCCAGCCATTGTTTGTTGTTGTTATTATTATTTTTATTATTGCACAACTATGGTCTGGTTTGCTTTCTTTTTATCTTAAAGACAATAAAAAAACAATGAAAAGGGTGCTGAATCTCAAAACAAGGTGATAGGAGATTAACAACGGTTATTACATTGCATGGTGTTTATCATAGTTCCCCCGTTCCTGCTCTGCTGCCTCTTGTCCTGGATAAACCACAGTGCATCACCGGTCATTCTGTGACCAGTGAACCCTTCCTGTGGAATACAGCACAGTGTACTTTCTACAAGGCCTTCATTCCTACATCTTTTAAATTTAGATTCGCCGTTTTGCTTAGGGTCATTCCAGCAGCTCTTGTTCCCACACCAAACATGCAGGGAAAGGAGGGAGATGACAGGGTCGAGAGGCAGAGCCAAACCGAGCGGAAGTCAGGGCTGTGCTTTCCTTTCAGTGTGGGAGTGGTAAGGCTGCGGTCCCGCCGCCTCCCTGTGGATAGCTGAGCAGAGGCCATCAGCTGGGATGGGAGCAAGGGACATGAGCTGCGGCTGAGGTGCCCTGTGCCCCGCTGTGCCGCTCCTGGAGCAGGGGGTGAGGGTGGGGAGTGATCTTCGCCAAGCTGGAAGACCGGGGTGTGGGGGTGTGGGGGGGTGGTGCTTCCCCTCAACCTGCCCCTTCTTCACCGACCCCCTTCCAGACCAGTTCCTGTCTCCCCAGCTGTCGTCAGAGCTTGGACTGTACAGTACCAGGAAAAGCCTGCAACAAGTATGAGAATTGTACTAAATAGTCCTTGAAAACAGAAAAATCTCAAAGTATAGCTTACTATTTTGTTATTTAATTGCACAGAGAAAGTTAATTTTAATTTCTAAGTATTTTATTCTGAAAAGCAGGGAATGGATACCATTTCATGATGTCTAGCCTAGGAGGAAAGGGGTGTGACCCATTGAGACATTGTTGGAAGTGATGTCCTTTCTAAGTAACCTGCTGATCTGGGGTTCTATGGGGTTTACATCTTCCATCCTATTCCACAAATTTAAGAAACTATGAAACAAAACAATTAATTTGACTTGGGTCGTCCAGCCCAGTGGCAGATCCTGGGATTCAAACAAGCAAATATGCACTGATGCAACTATTATATATTTGGGATGAGTATATGAGTTAATGTAGACATTCGTAAGTGAGAAAAAATGAGGGGCCTAGGACTTTAAGGACAGCTGCAAAACGTGTGACAATGGACTATAATCTGAGGACTTAAAATTCATGCCTAAACACAGAACTAAGGAGAATTCCATGTACTCTGTGGAATGACATTGGGGGTGAAGGATTGCAGGTCAAGCGTGATCTTCAGTAAGGAGGTGCGTAATACCAAGGCTTTCTTTTGGAACTTGAAAATTCGATCTCTCTTTGTCCCATGATGCCGCAGCAGCTTCCTGTTTTCCAGGCTGCTGGGAGTTTGGATATGGGGTACAGCACAGGGAGTACTGGGCCCCTGGCACCTGGAAAACCCATTACCTTGCATTCTTGGGTAGGTGCCATGTCTCCAGACCAACTGCTCGCCTTTCTTTTTTATTATCTTTGTCTCTTTATTTTCCAACTGTAATGCAAAACACTTTAAGAAATCTCTCATTCGATACCTAAGACTGTCTTTGAAACCCTGAAGCAATCCTACAGGCTCTGACTTACTGGGAACTTGGTTATTAGTAAGAGTCAGCTGCAGTTAGAAGGTTCTAAAACACAGAGTAAACAAGGCCTTAGCAGTGAAGTGTATACATATTGACAGTCAGGGTTCAGCAGCTCTGAATTCAGCAGCAGAGGGGCTAGTGTTGTGGGGGGCAAGGGGGACTTGTGTGCAGACGTGACTGCTTTCCTGTCACTACATGCATTTTAGGGCGCAAGGCCTGAGGAGCGAGACAGGCGCCATCCTCTCAGCTTCTGGGCTCTGGCACAGCCCCCACAAGGCTACCATCAGCTCTGTCCTCTAGCTTTGTGCTGAGCAGCATCCTCTGCCTCCCCATGAATTATGAATGCATATAGGCAATGGCCTGACTTCTAATGAGATCAAACTGAGATGTGAAAGGTACATAGGAGTGTGCAGAACATGGACAAGGTCACCTTGATATTCTGGCTTCTATAACTTAGTGACATTTTCCAGGGCTGTTGTGGATACAGTTTGCAGAACAGTGGCCACGGTAACTGCTGAGTGATGCACCTGGCAGAAAACAAAGTAGGTGTGTTGTTCCTGGGCCATTCACTTATATGTCCTGGATTTGAGTGCTTTAGGCACTGGGTATGTAGGGTAGTGAATAAACAGATGCAGCTTCACCTTGTGGACATCTCAGCCTCACATATTTGAATATCTGTTGGTGCACAGTTCCTTAATGTATTTTTATGAGTCATCTCTCTCTCTCCAGGACTCTGGACTTACGTATCCGGTCTGCTGAGGGGTACAGTTAAAAGTCGTGTGGACCTCTAGCAGACATTCTTAAGTAACGTGACCCGTATACAACCCAGTCCCATCCAAATTAGCTTCTCTTGAGTTAACTTGACTCACCTCTTTTCACTCAAAGCCCTCCCAATTTGTAAGAAAATCTATTAGCTTGACTTTCAAAGTATGTATAGAAATGACCACAATTTAGTCCCTCTACTTCTACTGCTAAAGCCTCCTTCTTCCCAGTGGATTTTAACAATAGTTTGTAACTGACCTTCTGGTGAAAACCCCCCATGTCACTCACAGTAAATATCCATGTCTGTGAAATGGCCTTTCAGCACCTCTCATCACCGTTACCTCCTGGAGCCTCCCTGTCTCCTCAGGGTGAGACTCCCCCTCGCTTGCTCCAGTCCAGGCACACTAATCTCATTCCTGTTTCTGGACCACACCAGCTCGTTTACTGCCTTGATAAGCCTGGAATGCCCTCCCCATGAGGTGCATAGTAATTTTTTTCCCTCCGTTTTCAGGTCTGTGCTTCTCTGTCATCTTATTGTTGAGGAATCTGTCCAACTTCACAAAAATAGCACCCACTGGCCTGTGAATTCATTCTTCTGCCTTCCCTGCTGAGTTACTTTTGTTTATTTGCTCATTCATTTATGATCTCTCTTCCTCTCTCCCTCCTTCCTAGAATGAAAGACGAGGACAGAGATTCTATTTTTTAATTGCAGTATGAATAGCACTTTGGAGAGTATTTGGTGCAGAGGAAATATTCAGCCCATACTGTAGAATACATGAATGAATGAATGAATGAATGAACAACTGAATGGATGGATGCAGTATATAATGTAGTGGTACAGATAGTGAATAAAACAATACACACAGAAACAAATAAGAGTGACCATGGAATGAAGATGTGAAGTGTTAGAGGAAATGGGCATTTGGAAGAGGCGGGAAGACCTGCTATTGTGGTTTATATCCCGAAGAAGTCTCCCCTGAAGCCTCATTCATTCACAGACAGAGTTTGTAGGGAGTGATTTATTATAGGAGTGCTATCACTCTTGGTGTTAGGAGGTGGGGTCTGGTGAAAAGACTCAGGGTGCTGGGGGCTTGACCTGGAAGAACACATCTCCCTCTCTAGCTCCTCTCTTGGCTCTGCTTCCTGTTCACCAGGAGTCAAGCAACTTCTCCTCAGCTTGATTCTCTGCTGTGCCCTTCTGCCTTGGAGCCAGCTGAATATGGAATGGAACGTGAGCCAGAATAAGCCTCTTCTCCTTTAAGTTGCAGGTGTCAAGAATTGTGTCCCAGCAATGAAGAAAGTGTCTGAGACAGATTTTTGTACCAGAGAAATGAGGTCAGGTCTTCCTGACCTAAGGTTTAGAAGGCTTTGCAAGTGGTTCACAGGAGGAGTTTAAAGGTTTGGAGGTGCTGGCCAGAGAAGCCCTAGAGTTCTGTAAGCCAGGCTTGATGAGAGATTCTGACTGAAGCTCAAACAATGAGAATGGCGATAAAGCAGAAGGTAAAGAATCGACTCAAGAGGTTTCAGTTGGCAACAAGGACTCCATTGGCAGTGGATTACACTCTGGCAGGAAATTTATCTACATTTTGCTCATGTCCTGAGACTGCAGGAGCCTGGGATTAAAGTGGTAGACTAATTAACCTGGTAGAGGCAATTTGAAGGCAGACCAACATTCAGTTTGTAACATGAGTACTGTTGGGGGCTTTAGCCAGCTCTAGGAGAATCCAGAGCAAACAGCAGAACTGAGTAATTTTAAGTTTTGAATTTTACCAGAAAGGAAACTCCTGAAAAGTTGGGCCCTGCAAACTTAGAGGACAGCATGGTTGCTAAAAAGATTAACATTAAAAAAGAAGCCAAGTGCTTTGAGTCAGAACAATAGGAAGGATGCCTTGAGGGCATCAGGGCAAACAGCAAGGTTCCACAGTTCATCCACAAAAGTGAAAGACTTTGCTTTGAGAAGGTGTGGGGGGTCATTCTCATGCAGAAACTAGAGAACTGATTCCCCAGGACTTGGTTTACCCATGTTCAGTCATCTAGTTAGTCAGAGGTCTCTGTAACCATGATGCAAAGGGCCTGGCTACTACTGGAGCCAGTGTTCCTGCGGAGGGTGACAGAGGCTTCTTTATCTTGTTTTGATATTACCTATCCAGGCATATGCATGTTCTTATACATATATGAGTTGCAATATTCTTATACATATATGAGCCATGTAAGTTCTCAGCCTGTACTGAGGCCACCTTCTGGCTGCTTGTGGCCAGTATCTGACTTGTAGCTTTGTGGAAGTCCTGAGTACATTCAAGCAAGGTCTCTCAGGAAGAAAAGTTGGGTCCAGAATGACCATGGGCGAGGAGGAAAGAATAGTTTTGAAAAGAGAGGTGGCCAAGAGGTAGAAGAAATCATCTTCATACCAGCACATCTGCTGATCTAAGGAACAGATGTGTATGACAATATGCCTGGGGTCTCAGGAAAATGAAGCTCAGCTGAGAACTCTGTGGCTAGAGCCACCTTGGAATGGCTTTGTGCATTTATCTAGATATCTGTGCCTGCTCAGTTTAGCAGAGAGAGAACTTGGTGTTGGGCTCTGTAGCATACCATGAAGGCATCCACGCACCCCTTCCCACTCACTCAGAGCAGCTTCCAGCCAGTGGAAACATAAGCTCCTCTGTAACTATGAAGCTGTGTATACGTACACTGGTAGCTTCTCACCTTCTCTGGAAGTCTCTGGAGGTCAGCATTAGCCACCAGCTGAGGAGGCCAGATGGAGGCAGATAGGTTTTTCACCTTTCCAAGGTGAAGGACTGGCAAGCAGAATAGCTCTCCCAGAGACTCTTGAGACTGGAGATTGGGATGCAATATTTTATATTTCCCATTCTTGCCTCTTTTGGGGGGCTCTTTTCTCTGCGTGTTTATCCACATAATGGGTAAGTATCTTTAGACTTGGGCCAATCTTTTATACAAGGCTTCTTCCATGAGAGGGTTCTTACTTGTTCGTTCCCTAGTTTGTAAGGCATAGCTGCTCTTCACTGCTGTGCCTTTCTTGCTGGGCTCAGCTGCTGCATGAATGATGCTTCTTGACCAGACTCTCAGCAACAGCTTGAGCAACGAAGTGCCTCAAATGGAGATTTCTATGATCGCTCTTATCCATTCCAACAATTTGAGCAAAAAGTTAAACTGGATTCACTTCAGGATGCTGTACATGCTTGTTATATACTAGCAGCCATTTAGGGGGATTTAAGTACCATAATACATGCCAGGCATTGATCTTTGTACTTTACAAATGCTCACATCTTTGCTTCTTCCAGCAGTCCATTTCACAGAAGGGGAAATGGAAGGAAGGGTAGGTTGTCATTTTCTCAAAACACAGGACCTCAAATGGCAGAGCCTGATTTAAACTTGAGCTCGGTGCCTGTAAAGCGCATGCTCTTAACCATGTCCCTCATTCTGTCAGGACCTCAGCTTTGTGCCAGGGGCCCTCCTTCCTTTAGGGTCTGGATAAAAACAGATTAACTTCAGCCAGTCCGAACATCATACTCCACTTTCCAGGGGCTGGTTTAAGATGACATTCATCAATTCTGACTAAACAGTATAAGAATATACTATTTTAGAAGAAGAGAGCTCTTGAGATGTGACAAGTAAGATAGTGAATTTTTTAAAGCTATTTTATGTACATTGTTAGTGACTTGTAGCTGAAATTCTCCTAGGGGATATAGATAATAAATAGAATTCTTTTTAAAAAAATGTTAGTATATCAATATGATGCATGACTGTTGAGTTGTACTTTGAAAAATACATCTTTATATTGTCAGCTTTCCAATGAAAGTTTGGATTTTCACAGACAAAAGCGATGAAATAATGTTTTAGGTGTGCACAGATGACAGTATTTGAGACCTGCCTCTGAGAACAAAAGATGAAATGTAAGACGCAGGGTAGCTGTAAGTACATCCTCATTGGCTTGGGGGCTATATTTTTACTACCATGTTCCATTATTGAGCAACCATATGTGAAAAACCATATGTGAGAATCTAGTCCATTGTGTCTTGCAGAGGGTTAAATTACAACAAAATAATTCTTGTATAAAATCTTCCTTGGGCAGTGTATATAGCTCAGTGGCACAGCACCTGCCTGGCAAGTACAAGGTCCTGAGTTTGATTCCGGTTACAAAAAAAAAAACTTATTGGACTGGAAAATTGCTTTTTATACCACTGAGTTCTTCAAGTTTGGGAAACTTTTGGGTTTTGCAGAAGTCCAAATTCTTTAATTGTATCTATAAGTTGATAAAAAAAATAATACAAGTGCTCGGCAGTCACAGATTTTTTTGACTCCCTTATTGAGGGTTTCAGAACATTAAAAAAGTATTAATTCAAAGATAGCATTTGAATTGAACTTTTGATTTTCTGTATATAAAAGACTCACAATATCAAAGTGACAAGCCCAAAACTTCAATGGAAATATGATTATTTTGATTGAATTTTGTCACTAATACATCTTATACCATATCTTATACACCGGAGTTCCTCAACTATTTCTTGAATGATGGTATAAGTAAGGGGGAGAATTTGCTATCATTTAAAATATAGATTATATATAACATTAATATCCATGGTTTTAATGAAAAATGTATAGCTATAAGCTCCTCATACATGTCTGTGCGGACATACACATACATTCACATTTTAGAGGTAAAGCTCAGGAAAGAAAAGGCATCAGGCTGTTGTAGCCATTTGTGAAAAGAAATACCTGAGTATTTTTTCTCAATTTTTAGTTTTATTAGTACATGCTTGTAATACACGATGGTCACATTCCAAGTAGGAAACTGGCCCATTTACATGACAAATCTCATTATTTTCTCACCCCTCCTCCCTTCGCTGGGTCCCCTTCCTTTTCAAAAAAACATCTATCTCCCTACTTCCTAGTGTCTGTCTTTATTTTTCTCTTTATATATATGTTGGGTTTCTCATGTGACAGGAACCGTGGGACATTTAAGCTGGTGAGTCTGATTTGACTGAACATTATGGTCCCAAGTACATCCTTCTTCCTACAAGTGCCTGTAGCTTGTCCTCCTTTCTGACTCCCCTGTAAATACCACATTTTCTTTACTCATTTGTTTATTGATAGGCACGCAGGCTTCTTCCTAGATTTAGGTATTATGAATAGTGCTGCTAAAAACATGGGTTTAATATATATAATTTAATATATATAATTTTATATAATATCTTTAATCCTTTCAGAAAGATACCTAGAAGGAAATAGCTGGGCCAAATATATAGCCTAGTTTTAGTTTTCTGAGGAATCGCCATCCCGATTTCCATAATGGTTGTGTTATATTCTCCTCAGCAATGTAGAAGGGTTCTCTTTTCTCCATAACCTTGCCAGTGTTTGTTAGCGTTTGATGTCTTGATGATGGCCATTGTTTGGAAGTAGGATTTATCTCTATGATGCTTTCCCAAGGAATATTCCAGAACTTTCACAGAATGGACTGGTTTCCATGGCCAATTAGGTTTAGAAAAATAAAGTTTTAGATCTTCATTTTCTAGAGTGAGTCTCAAAACTTTCAATATTTCCATAAGTTTCTGCATCTCCAAGGTAGAGCACACAGCATTTTTGCATCTCCCGTCTTAATCACTTTTTCCTCATTGAAATACAATACCTGATACCTACAATTTAAAGGAGGAGAGGTTTATTTTGGTTCATGTTTCAACCCACTGTTGGCATCTCCAAGGCAGGATGGCCTGGCAGAGGAGCAAGGCGAATGAGAGCCGCTCACAGTATGTGAAACAAGAAATAGAGTGAAGGAAAGAACTGGGAGGGAAATAAACCCTTGCAGGCCACACCCCCAGGGGCCCGCCTCCTCTGTCCAGACCACGCCTCCTAGGAGTAAGTTAGCTGCCAGCCCTTGTAGCCCAGTCTGCCTGTGAGCACGCGAGCCTCTGGGTGGACATCTAGATATAAATCAAAGTGTATCCTTCAAAGAAACTTCTTCAGGCACACTTCTTGTCCATGTGCTTTGGTAAATGCCAATCCATGGCATTGAGTAGAAAAGGTTTTGTAGACTGCGTTGTGAGGAATAGTTTTGATCCAAGGCCAAGGCAAATTAACCTGTAACCTACAGAGTAAAGGGTCCAGCTTCTCAAGGGTTGCAAGATCTGTACTATATGTAAGTATGGGGGCTACTAGAATAGGAATTGAGAAGCACAGGGAATTATCCCCTGGGAAAAACAACCTGCTGTGAAGCAAGGAGATCCTGAGAGCCTAATGAGCACAAAGCTATATTTGGGATGAAAAATAAGCCTGCCACTCCTCCCTTCCACACTCCCAACACACACCCTGCCCCGAAGGACTGCGTGCTCCTCAGTGACAGATTTGCATGGCCACTGTGCTGGTCATGGCAGCAGAGTTTCAGCTTAGGTTTCAACCCACAGCATGCCCATCTTTTAAGGAGAGCTTTCTCTGGGAGCAGCAACAAAAAATTTCCCTGCAGGTTCATGATGGACATTCCATAAAAGAAAGTCCCCATGATGGTGCTACCTGTAATTCTGGGAGGCTGAGACAGGAGAACTGCCAAGTTTGAGCTCATTCTGGGCAACTTAGTGACTTAGTAAGACCCTGTCTCAAAATGAAAAATGTTCAAAAAGGCTGGGGATGTAGCTCAGCGCACAGGTACTGGGTTTAATAAAAAAGAAAACTGTGTTTTGGGGTGGTGTTATACTATAAAAGTTTTGGGGTTAGTCTCAGAAGTAGTCAGAAAATAGCCTCATAATAGATGATCTGCAAACCATGAAGAAAAGGCAGAAAGAAGCAGAGGCTGCACAATCAGGTGCCTTGGAAGAAAACTTTGAAAAAAAGTTGGGTAAGAAGTCAGTGGGAGGATTAACTCTTCAACCACAACTTACTCTTTAGTGAGGAGGTAACCTGGACAGTTTAGTAAAACAGAACTGCCTGACAACTAAGGGAAGATCCATGCAATGTGATTTTTCACCACTGTGAAGACCTCATCCAATTTCCTCCTTTGGTATACCTGCTTGCTGCTGCCTAAACTTCTGCTGTTAGAAATGAATCCCCCTGATAGGAGTTACATCCAAACACTCTGAGGGCTAATGCACGAGCCTTACATCCACTTTGGATTTAATGGATCTATTATATTTTTCCTAGAAATAAAACAAATTTTAGTAGAGAAGAGTAGATAAAAACATAGAAAGGCACTGTAGCTCATTGTGGGGAGAATACACTTGGGGTGGGTGAGAATGTGGAGCAAAGGGTGTGGTAGAGAAAGAGGAGGGTTTCTGAATGTTCAAACTCGTTGACTCAGCGATCCCTTTCCACGCGGCATGGAGTGAAGATCTGTAAAGGCAGTCATTGTAATAATATTTATAACACAATAAAATGGAAGCAACTGAGCTGCCTAATCAGGGGGTTATAGAGAAACACATGCAGTGTAATTACACCATGCAGTATTGTCCAGCTGCTAAAATTACGTTTCTTTGGAGTTTTTACAAATCCATACAAAATACATATGTGCGTGTTTTATTGATATATGTATGATATATGCATCAGGTATATGTAGCATATCTCAGGTATTTAAAAGATAGACACATATATACCATAGATACATATATGTATCTAAAATCTAAAACATCTAAAGAACAGATCTATATAGAAAAGACTATACACATGTGTGCATGTGCGTGTGTGTGTGTGTGTGTGTGTGTGGCGTTTGGAGTAATATTTATTTTCTTCAATGATTTTCTGTATCTTCCATCTTCAAAAATAAATGAATATTTAGAGCAAATGTTACTTTAAATATCTGTATATAGAGATATTGTTTGAAGGGGGTGATGACTTTAGATATCATAGCTTCCTGTGGCTGCTTACACAGGCATTGATGGTTACATCTGTCCGAAGTCTGACCGGACTCACTGAAAACAGTTATCCTTTCCTCCTTAGGAGCAGTTTATAATTTATCAGCCAAGGGAGCATTTTTTTTTTTTTTTGCTTGAAAAACGTCTGTGTCTTTGAACTTAAATCAGGGCAACAGATTTTCAGAGTTGAATCTTACAAGGTGTTCCTCATACCTCCAAGACACTTCCCTCCTAAGGTTATGGGAGGAGAGGGTGCAAAGAAATCTAAATTCATTAACAAAGGGGCTATTTTGTTATTTTCAGAGTAGGTGAAATTCTGGCATCCCAGTGTTAGGCTGAGGTGACGGAAGGCTGCTGGCACCGTAATTTGGCATCAGCTGAAATGCAGTTGCTCTCTCGGGCTGCTTTGCTCTAGGAAAATTCAATTTAAACTGTGAGACAATAAGGAGATGTAAAAGTTACAACCGAAGTTATACTCTCCACGTTGCGCCGGCTGTGACACGCTCATGATAGCTGTTTTCCAGGGCCAGGTCTCTCGGAAGCACAGGTGTGGGGCAGAGCACCAGGGCGCAGCCTGAGGCAGCCTCGCCCTTCCCTCCCATTGTCCTGTCTCTTCACGTGGTGGGTGTCTTCTGTTGGGGCCATGTATGTTCGAATAATTTTGAGAAGCCTGGGAATGAGATCCTTTCCTTTTAAAAAATGTAGATTCTGATCTTTGCTATGAATTGCCTCTTTTTGAAAATAGTTTCATTTAAATATTAAAACGTACAGTTGGAATCATATTCTTTTCCACAGTTTATAACCATTAATATCATTTGTTGAGCCTCAAATTCTTCCAGAGTTGACCAGTAGAAAAATATGTGATAGATATATAGATAGATAGATAGACAGATAAACAGACCGATTGGTTGATAGATCAATAGTAGATAGTTCAGTCTCAACTAGGAGACATTTTTCCCACTATGGGAGGTTTGGCAGTGTTTTGAGACGTTTTTTGTTTTCACAACTCAGGGCTTGGGAAGGTGTGATGGAAAAGACTTTTCAGGCCACCGATGCTGCTAAACAAACTCAATGTATTAGAATTATCTGGTCTCAAATGTCAGTAGTGCTAAGTTGAGAAACCCTGTTGTATACAGATGGGAAAATGATAAAGTAAACATTTAAAAAATGGACATCAGATCCAAGGGTATATGGGAATTTTTGTATTGTCTTTGTAACTTTTCTACAAGTCTAAATTTGTTTCAAAAATGTCAAAAAGTCTTAAATAAGCACAACTGGCAGTTTTAGTCTTTATGCCACTATTTGCAGTTTAAGGATAGAAAATGACTTGCCCCTTGCTGGGAACATCAATTCAGCTCACTCATTGTCCATGGCCTTTGGATACATGGTCAACAGGGGCGGGAAGGGGAGCTGGCAGGCGTCCAGCTGCCCACTCACCTGAAACTCCATCTGCTTGCTGCACTGTGTGAGCGCCCCCTGACAAAGCCGTGTTTAGCCAGAGAACTGATGTTCCACTAAGCCGCTCTTAGAACTTGGGGTTGGAAGTCCCCACTGAAGAACCCACTCCTCTTCACCCAGGCTTTCCTCAGTTGCTTTTGTCCCCTGGCTGCATTATGAGTTTGTATTCTGGTTCCTCAACAATATTGTAAGCTCCTCTGGATTAAGAACTCGGCCTTTTCCTATGTGTGTATGTAACTTAGTGACTAAGAGGAGATAAGGCTCTGGAGACAGCACTGTGTCTTTCATCTCTTACTAGTTATGCAACCTTAGTCATATTATGGAAGCTGTTCATGCCTTAATTGTTAAATGGGGGAGACAAATAACATTACCTCATAGACTTTAAATGACTTAACACATGTACTGTTGCATCAGTAACACATACTGAGTCCTTATAAGTTAATATTCTTTCAATCATGCATGTATTCAGTACTAGTAGGATTATTTCTGCTTTCCCCATGCCCTGTACGTGTCCCTAACCTTTGCAATGGGAGGATACAAGTGGTGAGTCCTGGCCACCAACATCTTCCTACTTCCCTGTCCCTGAATCTTAGCGTTTCTATTATACTGATTCAGCCTAAACAGTTACTGAGAGTCTTCGTGTTCTGTGGCAAGCAGTGACTGGGAGTCTAGTATTCTGTGTCTGTCCCTCTCTCATCGCACTCTACACCAACTCTCCCTTTCTACTCATTTGGTATGTTCAATGAGCAATGGATGAGATTAGAGGTTCTGTAAATTATTGTTTCAATTTGCTTCTCCTAAGAGCACTGTGTGAAGTAGAGACTATGATTTCTTTGCTTTGCAATTGAGAAAACTCAGTTTTGGGGTTAACTGACATAGCTGAGGCCACAGATTTATGAAGCAGTATGTTTTTCCCTCTACTTTCCCAGGAATTATGTACTTGGAAAGTGGAAAACTCTGCTGTCTAGCTGGAGGCAGATTGCTGCCCAAGGACTGGAGGCCACTCTTCTGTTTCACTTCCTTGCAAACTGCAGCAGCTGGAGGGGAGGTGCACAGCTGTGTATTTAGCATTTTTCATGAACCTATGCTAGGTTCCAGGGACATAAAAAAAAAGAAAGTGCTCGATAAGTAGCCTTGATTTGTTTAGTGTGAGTTACTTTTCTCTGTGTAAAAAAGCTCCCCCAAGCTTAGTGGGTTAAAGCAGTAATTTGTTGTTCTCTATGATTCAGTGAGTTGTCTTCTGTCCATGTGGTATTGTTTAAAGTCATTCCTTTTTGTTTTCAATTTTTTTTGTGTGTGACAGGAATCAAACTCGTGCTTGCCGGGCAGGTGCTGTGCCACTAAGCTACATGCCCAGCCCCCTTAAAGTCATTCCTGGGATTGCTTGCAGCTGGAAGCTTAGCTTGGGGGTCCAAGATGGCCTCACCATCGCATGGCGATTATATTGGGAGATGATTAGCACAAAGGACCTGGCTATACTTCTTACAGTTGGTGCAGCTGTTGGTTCCCCAGACTCCTGTTTTCCTCCCTGACTTCTCATGATTCAGGACCTCTCACCATGTGGTCTCCAGTGCATTATTCTGGATTTCTTTCCATGGTCGTTGGCTACCAAGGCATTAAAAATGGAAGTTGCATGGCTTCTCAAGGCCTATTCGTAGAAGTCACACAGTATCACTTCTGCCACATGTTTTATGGGCCCATACAAGTTTCCCAACCAGTTCAGGAGATGAGGAAAGAGACTCCACCTCCTTACGTGAGGAATGGCTAGGAGCACTGCAGGAGACGTTGTAGCCACAGTCGGAAGTAATTCTATGACTCTCATTGTCCATTTGCCTCGTTAGCTAGAACAGCACAATTTCAGAACTAGAAGTCTCCTTAACTGTCATCTCAGTCAGCTCCTGCTATGTTCTGAGTTTTTTCATGTGCTCTAATATAATCACATTGTGGTGTATAAGTTTCTGAAAACTTCTGGGAGGGGTCTGACTTCATGAGTAGAGTGCTGTCCTTATAAAGTAGCCCACGTGAAACACTTTTTTGCCATGTGAGGACACAAGGAAGTATCATCCGTAAACAAGGAAACTGGCCCTCACCATCACCCAAGTCTGCTGGTGCCTTAATCTTGGACTTTTCAGCCTTTAGAATCATGAGAAATATGTTCCTGTTTTGTATAAGCCACCCAGTCTGTAACATTTTGTTAGAACAGTGCAGATAGACTAAGGCAACCCCCTAGTTTCCACAAATGCAAAAACTAGGACCTGGAAACTCAAGCCACAAGGCCATGTAAAGAGAAACTGGGATTAGAACCTTGACTCCCCTGGCCAATGTCTTTACCTGCATATGTTGCTTCTTCTGACAAAGGACACCTGTCTGCTGAGTTCCTCTCTGATCCAAGGATATGCTTACAAGCCTGCAGAACACAAGTGTGCAGATGAGGGAAAGGGTCTGTTTTGCCACCCCGTTTCTATGCCTGATACCTACCTCTCCATTCCTGGGCTAGGCACCAAGTTTTAGTGGTTTGGCCTCATTGACCAGCATTAACAGGCCTGCCTTCTTCATCCATTGCCTTTCTATACACTCTCAGCATGAGATGATGCTGGGGTTTACCACACACACACAAAGTAACTGTCCAGACCTTACCAAATGTTATACAATGAAGTCCAACACATTTATGTACATTAATGTAGTCTACTACACTACTGTCGTTATGGTTTGTGTGTGCATGTCCCCCCAAAGCCTCATGCAGTCATAGAGGAGGCTTCTGGAGTTTATGATCCATCCATGGTCCAATGCTGGGATTATGGGTGTGAGAGCTACACTGCCCTGGGATGGGTAGTTTACATATGTAAGGGAGAGAAAGAGGTTGCTTGCCGCCACTCCTCCCTTTTGCGCTAGTTGTTTTTGCTGTGTTCCTGCTGCCATGAACACTTGCCCTCTGCCACATGCCACTCTGCCTTGGAGCCAGCCAAGTATGGACTGAAACCTCCATGGACTGTGAGCTAAATAAATCTTTCCCTCCTTAATTCTGGGCGTCAGGTATTTTGTCCCAGCAATAAGAGAAAAGTAACCAAGACAACTGTACATTTTTCTAAAATAAGCAGATGTCACTGGGAAATTTGTTGCTTGATTTGAAATGGAGCAGGTGAACCATGAATTATTAGTTTCCCTCAGGATAACTATACACTTGAAAAAATAGGTTCCATTTTCCTAGATCATTAAAGTATATTTTGGATTATTTTCAGCCTCCTAGTCGGGGCTGGATATTTACTTTGCATTGAAGATAGCACATGTAATCAAATATAGTTCTGGGATCCCTCCAGCTCTCATAGAGGATGTCTGGCTTTTGTGGACAGATAAGATAGATGAGAGAAGTGTAATTCTTAGATTTTTCCTTGAAGCCCATACATCTTCAAAGAAGAAGTGACAGAGATATTTTCCAGAAAAATCTTTACGTGATTCCTGATGCATGGGGTAAATTATTGATTGAATAGAAATCTCTTTTTCATTCTAATAGCATTTACTATTTTTTACAAATATTCCATAGCAAATTTATTTACTGTGGAAAATTTGGGAAATACAGCACCCTAAAGGAAAAAAATACAGATCACTCGTAATCTCACTTTTTGGTCAACTATTGTTAAAAGTTGTAACTTTTAACGTATTTTTAATAAAAAGACAGAGTGATAGCTTTATTTTAAAAAGAATAAAAAATAGTAAAAACATTAGAAATGATACAGACTTTCAAAAAACAAGATGATATGAATTCAACAATGGTTGTTATATTGCATATTATTGTCTTCAAAGTAGTTGTTCAGATTACCAGATACAAGCATGCAAAATTGGTAAAAAAATTCTATTAACTGTTCTTTTCAATAAACCAATAGAAATTAGTAGTAAGATTATCTTAGCTATCTTATGTGTGTATATATATTTTTCTTTCTCTTTCTTTCTTTCTTTCTTTCTTTCTTTCTTTCTTTCTTTCTCTCTCTCTCTCTCTTTCTTTTTTTCTTTCTTTCTTTCTTTCTTTCTTTCTTTCTTTCTTTCTTTCTTTCTTTCTTTCTTTTTTCCCTTCCCGTCCTGTCATCCAATCCCATCCCATCCCATCTTCCTTTTGGAGCAGTTTCTTTCCCTTTAACAATAATTATTGTATCTTTCAGATTTTATTTACTCTTTCAGGTTCTCACACTAGGGAGATAATACATGCTTACACATGCAGGTCTGATTTATTTCACTTATGAGTACGGTCTCTAGCTGCATCCATTTACCTAGAAAAGCCTTGAGTGATAGATATTGATATGAAGAGAAATAGAAAAGGAGAGGCTGTTATTCTTTTAGAACTTGTAAAATTATTTTGAAAAAATCACATTTTTGTGGGGCTTTTAATTTTATCGAAGTACAGCAAGAACATGTTTCTGTGTCATTAAATATTCCTCTACCATACAGAGAAAGTAAATGTTCTTCTCTTGCTTTGACAGGACAGTGATATTGAAGCACTGGCCAGGTGTTTGGAAAGTGTCCTGGGTTGCACCTCTGTTGGTAAGTTTCTTCAGGTTCCAAACTGCAGTGATACGTACTGATTTTACTGAAATTTGCAAGAATCTTGGGAAGAATCTTACAGATATTTGGTCCAACCTCTTCATTTTACAGGTGAGAAAATGAGGCCCACTCAAAGGTTGAGTGTCTGACTTGTGGGCCAGGAAAGTTGAAGAATTTTATTATTCTTATTTGTGTTGTTGTTGTTATTGTTATTATTACTGACTTTCAGTCTCCAAGGATGAAACAATTGAAATTTGGCAGCTCCTTGGGATCCAGTGGTGGCCTGGCCATGCATAGCAATAGGTTTACAGTCCCTGGAAGAGGGATCTCTTCTACCTAACTGGTCCTATACAAGCAGATTGTGTTCAGTCAGGCTGAAAGGACCATCACTCTGAAAGTCAGTCAGTCATTGGAAAAGATTTGGTCTGAAAAACAAAGCTGACTTTTGTTAACATTGTCAGTCTCTATAAATGGGATTGCTATGCTTCAAGCATGAAACCTTATTTTTCAGTTTTTTCTTTCTGTTAAATCCAAAAAGCCTGTGATAACTTCTAGCACTAAACAGTAAAGTTTCACACAACAATTCTTAAATCTGAAAAGGGCTGAGATTTTCTTTTTTCAAATTTGATTTTGAGTTCTTATTTTAGGAATTTTAGTTGTATAACCAAAAGCAGTCTCTACAAAGGGAACAACAGGAATAAAGATTAACAAGATTTTGTGGTTAGTCACTGCCATTAGAAGTTCTATCCACAATCAGTAGTCGTTTTCTAGCTTATACCACATTCCCATGTGCAAAAACAGTCGTAACATGACTGATTTTCCTCTTCACTTGTTGTCTGTTTAATTGCATGTAGTCATGCTCATTGAGTACAGTACAGTTAGCTCTAAGTTTGGTCTGGAAGACTCAGAAGTCTTTCCTTTGACCAAGTTACCTTCTCCCTGTGGATCTCCGAGGAAGCCAGTCACTCTCTAAGGAGGCTCCCTGCGCCCCTCCAGGACTGGGTGTGGGGAAGTGTATGAGGCAGCGTGGGTGAGAGGCGGTCTCTTTACTGTTCATGTCCGTTTTCCTCGTCTAATTCTGGGTCTGACATAGAAGGGGCCCTTAAGAAATGTTTTAAAAAGAAATTGGATGCAGACCTTTTTCCTTTGTCAGTCAAAACCAAAATTGTCTTCACACTTACCTGTTTTATAAGTTGGATTTCTATATAAAATTATATCTTGAAAAAGATAGTTCCACTACAAAAATAGATAACACTAGCTCGGGTAAGTTATGTATAAGTTCCTGTCTAGACTATATGATCTATAGAAATGCACATTAGAAATATGGATGAAAATATGCATTTATCTCCGGCTGGAGTCACACTAAAATGATGGTAAAGAAGAAAGCAGCCAGTGAATTTCAGAAGATAGAAAGCAGGTCTGCAGCTTCAGACAGAAAGAGGGGACACCATGCAGGCAGGCCGCAGGCATGACTGGCCGGGCTCACCAGCCGGAAGAATATAAAAAAGCAGAGCGACTCAGTGAAGGGAAAGCATGAGATGACTTTGACGGCTCTCTGCTGCTGCCCATAGCAGAGGGGCTCAGAGATCATGCAGCAGAAGCAGGAAAAGGCAAAAGAGAAGAAGGAGGAGGCCAAAGAGGTCCAACCTTGCTGCCCTCAGCCGGTGGAAAGTCCCCTCTGCAACGCTTCCTCTCCGTCTGCCCACAGGTCTCAGCCCAGACAGCATTCCTTTTGCCCTGAGTCTCTGCACTGGGTTCCTTTTGTGCTTCCCTCCTCACAGGTAGCCTCTCTCCCCAGCCAGCTATGGGCCACTCTTCCCAGTGATTTCTATTCCCGTGGGACACACCCAAAGTTATTGTAGTTAAAAAAATGGAAAGCAGGTGGATGAGCAGTACAACAAACCAGCCCAAGATGCACTTGGAAGAGAAGCAGGGTGGGTAAACCCACAGCATGTCGGAAAGGCTCGGGATTTAGAAGCACTAGTACTTGTGAAGGCAAGGTGTGAGCGAAGATGAAAATAGGATGATTGGTAAACAGAATGAAGAAGGCTCCCAGGTCCTTTTCCCTCCACTGGCACCACCAGGGGATTCTTTCCTGAATCAAGGCAGAGTGGTGTAACATGTGAAAACAGGGGGACAGAGTGAACGTTTGCTGGAGGAGGAAATCCCCAGACAGCATCCCTACTTGGCTTCCGTAATACTGTCCACACTGACACTAGAGAATAACACAGACTCCTTTAGAAGATCACTTATCAGCTCAAGAATCCTACAGATGACATTCTCCCAAGGAAACAGCAAGGGTGAGCCCGACCAGTTGATAATCTCGGGATCCACAGAAAGAGCTTAAATTGGCTTTTAATACTATACACTTAGATATGAATATATAACTGGATGACTGGCAGTATCTGAGGATGTCTGGGGGGGGGTAAGTGGGGGGGAGAGCAGGACCAAGATAGAGACAGAGTCTGAGAGATATCAAATCAAAACATACACTAAAAGCTCAGGAAGGGCCAGGGGTATAGATCAGTGGTACAACTGCCTGCCCGGTAATTGCAATGTACTGAGTTCAAGTCCCAGTACCAAACAAATTTCAAAATTTATTACAATCTTAAAAGATATCTAAAACTATGTCCAAAAGACAAACAAACAAACAAACAAAATATATATAAGAATAAACACTTAAAATTATAATTTTAATAGCAAAAGTAAAAAATTAGTAGAAAATTTGAGAAATAAAGTTTAGGAGAATTTCTACAAAAATAATTAAAAAACAAAATGATCAATCTATATGGTCCAGAATCTAACTGATAGAAATTCCAGGGAAGATGGGTAAAAAGAAATTGATCAAAGAAATAATAAAAACATCTAGAGAGAATAAAACTTCATTTATAAAGCACTAGGGAAAAGAATGATGTCATATTTTAAACAATGCTGAAAGGTAGTAGATAATAAAGTTTCAACATAGATTTTTTTAAATCTACCCAAAAAACCAGTGAAGTGTGAGAGAGGAACAAAGATATTTTTAGTCTCATAAAAGAGGTTTCAAAAATATCTGCCTCACAAGGTTTTTCTTAGAAGTTCCTGGAGATTAAACTCCACCAAAAGGTAGAAGTAAATCAAGAAAGTCACAAAGACATGAACTTCCAGAGATGAGGGACCCAGCAGAAGAAATCTGGAGCATGTACCTGGAGCGACAGCAAAGGGAGATTAGAGTTGCTGGGTGGCCAACATTCAGATTGGAATAGGTCAAAAAGCTCCAGGGCAGAATGGCTGCTTCCTAAAAAGGAGTGGGATTAATGGATGACCCACAGGATTTGACTATAATGAAAGAAGTTATCAGTATGACTGGAGAATTTAGGGATGAATTAGAAGTAATCAGGAAACTCAGCAATGTAAAAATAGCCAATGCATTTATTAAGTTCTGTAAAAACGAAAGGTTAGAACACTATTTACATGGTGATAATTTAAACACTGAGTTATTCAAAACTTGTTATATAGTTATACTGGAATGATGGGTGGAGGAAAGACAAGACAGAGACAAGAGAGGCAGATACACAGATGTAACAGACAGGAAAGAACACAGCTCAAATTCTTTATCCATAGTAGGAAGTTCATAGTATAAAATAGAGAATTAAACAATAGTTGTACAGACAGCTGTGATGTAGAAAAGCAAAGGTAAGTAAAAAAGAAAAATTGAGAAGTTGATTATAGCTGACTTGGGAAGTGGAACTTAAAAATGAGGCAGAGAACTCTTTTCTTTTTCAAGTTTCAGCCTTGACTTTTGAATGTGTTATGTTCATAGATTCTTAGATTATAAGTCAAGTTTTAAAAATGAACATTGGAATAAACATGAGAATATAGACATTTGTTTGATGTGCTGACATTTTCCCCTTTGGATATATGTCCAGAGATGGGGTGCGCATTAGCTTTTCATTGATATAACAAGATGCCTGAGAAAACTTAAAGGAGGAAAAGAGGTTATTTTGCCTCATAGTTTCAGAGGCCCGGTCCCTGGTTGACTGACTCCATTGCCTTGGGCCTGAGGTAAGGAAGGATATCATGGTGCTGGGAGCCTATAGAGAAAGACACTGTTTACTTCATGGCAGCTGAGAGGAAAGAGCAGCAGAAAGGAGGGCAGGAGGGCTGGGGATATAGCTCAGTGGAATAAGCGCTTGCCTAGCAAGCGCAGGGTCCTGAGTTCGAACCCCAGTACCGCAAAAGAAGAAAGGAGGGCAGGAAAGGAAAGGGCAAGGACAAGGTATAGTCCCCAAACTCATGCTTTCATGACCTACCCCTTTCAACTAGATCCCTCCTCCTGAGTGTTTATCACCTCCCAAAAGTGCCCTCAAGCTACGAGCCCATCAGTGGACCACTCCACAGATAACATCAGAGTCCTCATGACCCGGTCAGTCTCTAACCCCATCTCTGAACACTGCTGCGCTGGGAACCAAGCCTAGCACAAGACCCTATAGATCCCAATGGCAAGAGCATGCCGGATCGTATGGTGCTTCTACTTTCAGTGTTGTGAGGAATCTGCGTAGCATCCCCTATAACAACTACACTAATTTACATTCCCAGCACAAATATGGGCAATTAAAATCATCATCATCACCCAGCACTGACGAGCAAAGAGCCTGCTGCTGTTTTCCATAACGTTAGTAAGAGTTTGCTATCAGGGTTAGACTAAGACTTTTGGACACTTTGATTACTGAGACATTAATAAACCTAAATTTTTAAACAAAAAAGCTAAATTGTAAAGCAAAAAATTACATGTGCTCTGAAGTTGAAAATATCTTCTTTCCAGATTGTCTAATTGTAAGATTCTAAATAAATTCACCAAAGCTAAATACTTTGGGAAGTCCCTGCTCTTCTTGTGCTCTGGCGTTAGGGAGGGTGGTATGCAAGACATTTCAGCGCTGACTCCATGTCAACCGCTAAAGAGCTTTCTGTCCACACCTGCACAAACAGGAAACCCCTCCCTGCTTCTACTGCTTCTCATGAGGGCAATGAACTCTCTAGTAACATCTTAATGGGATCTAATCTTCCTGCTCAAATGGAAGAGGTCCTCTGATAGTGGCCACAGGCACTGAGATGATGGGAGCACATGCTTTTGAAATACCTGTCTGGGGAGGGAATTCACAGAATGATACTTTTTTGAGGATGCCAAGCAATTCTCATCATTTCAAAGAAACCATGAAGATAATCTGCTTCTGCAGCCCTACAGGGATGAGTCTAGGATTGCTCAGATAATTGGTGTCTGTTTTACTTTAACTGTAGTTCTAGGAGACTCACCAGCTGTAATAATAGAGCTTACTAATCACCGTGGTCATTAATGTATGTGTCTTGGTTACTTTTCTCTCGTTGCTGAGACAAAATACCCAACACCCAAAATGAAGGAAGGAAAGGTTTATTTAGCTTACAGTTTGTGGAGGTTTCAGTCCATACTTGGCTGGTTCTGAGGCAGAGTGGCACATGGTAGAGGGCAAACGGTTCAGGGCAGCAGAACACAGCAAAAGCAACCAGAGCAAAAGGGAGGAATGGCAGGCAAGCAGCCTCTTTCTCTCCCTTGCCTTGTAAACAGCCTACCCCCACCCAGGGGGCGTGTAGCTCTCACACAGTCTCCATGCCCTGCTCTTCCACAGGCTCAGGATGTGTACAGAGTAAGCACCTTGGCTTCCTGCTGAGTCACTCAGCCAAACCTCTAGACTCCCCAAGTTGACACAATGTATAAACCATAACAGTATGTCACATATATTAATAGTAACAGGATTCAAGGGACAATTTAAATTTAAATATGACAGAGTCTAAGCCTTATCATTTAAGATTGGAACCTCTGTGGAATGAGATGGCTTTACAGAGGTACACAGGCACAGTTCCTAGCTCTTAACTCAGTTCCTTTGTAACCAAGGAAGAAGATTACTTCTCCAAAGCTTCCAAAGATGCTTAGATTAAAATGCAAACTGCCTTTTACAACAGTTCGAACATATTCAGTGTAATTTTAAAACATTATTTTATATACTGAGATGCAATGGAGATAGGTTGAAGAGCAAGTAAATACAGGAAGTAACTCTTATTCTAAAAGGGCAGTAAATAAAATATTGTGAAATGTTAACATTCTTAATCTTTTTAATTTCCATAGATGGGTAATTTTAATGGTAGCACCAAGTCTAGCACTGTCGTTTAAAGATTTTAGCATGTTAGTAAAATACTCTATCCTTGGGCAAGAAAAGCAAGAAGTATAATATTTTTTTGAGGCTGGGGACTGGACCCAGAGCCTTATGCATGCCACACGCCCAGATCAAAAACGTAATCAATTACATGGCATACATCATCACCAAAAGTCAAAACACTTTGAAAATTGTACTGAGTAAGTATTAAGTTTTCAGCTCTGAAAATACTGATTGCAATAGTTTGAACCCCCCATAGATCCAGATTTAGTTTTATTTTTACTTAAACCAGGAACAGTGATATTTTCTCTTCTTGTGTCACAGATGGGTGGCCTGGGTAAATGTGTTATCATTTGTGTAGACTCATTATGTCCTGAACTAGCAGGCGCCCTTTTGCATTCCAGATTCAGTGTATCTGTCTCTGTAGCATCAACATTAGATTAGTGATTTTCACACAGAAGCATGTGCCAGAATAATTAAAGGACTTAACACACAGGCCTGACATGCAGCTAAGAACTCCTGCTTCTAACAGCTCCACATGTGATGCTGATGCTTTCGTCCAGATTCCACTTTGGGAAAATAGTTTTAAGATGATTAAGCTCTGATTTTATTATCATGCATATGCACGCCACTTATAATTCTAGCAATAAAGTATACAATTTTAAAAAATGCTTTCCTAGGGCTGAGGATATAGCTCAGCGGCACAGTGCCTGCCTGGCAAGTGCAAGGTCCTGAATTCAGTTCCTGGTACCAAAAAAGAAAAACCAAATGCTTTCCTAATATAGAGAACTGACCTATAAGCTAAAATGAAAGAGTTTATTTCTAGATTGTTTTCTCTGTGTGTCCTGTCAGTGTGTTCTGGGATGACCTTGAGCACAACTGTTACTGGGTTTCTTTGGATCTTGTGTTGCGCTTCTTCCCAGTCTCAATATCCACCTCAGGCATCTAGAGAAGTCAGGCAGGTCTAGGCACTGCATGAGGCACTGAGCGTTGTAATAAAGACTGGATGTTGCAAGCCAGAATAGTCACGGACCAGATATGGAGTGACTCCTCACGTAATTAGGAGAGGCAGGGAGGCAGGAAATTCAAATAAATAGCAAGGACTGGAAACCAGGCTGTCTTGGTTACTTTTCTCTCATTGCTGGGACAAAATACCCAACACCCAAAATGAAGGAAGGAAAGGTTTATTTAGCTTACAGTTTGTGGAGGTTTCAGTCCATACTTGGCTGACTCAGAGGCAGAGTGGCACATGGCAGAGGGCAATTGTTCATGGCAGCAGAGCACAGCAAAAGCAACCAGAGCAAAAGGGAGGAATGGCAGGCAAGCAGCCTCTTTCTCTCCCTTACATTGTAAACAGGCTCCCCCAACCCAGGGGGCATGTAGCACTCCCATGGTCTCCATGCCCTCCTCTTGCACAGGCTCAGGATGTGTACAGAGTAAGCACCTTGGCTTCCTGCTGAGTCACTCAGCCAAACCTCTAGGCTCCCCAAGTTGACACAATGTATAAACCATAACACAGGCCATGCAGGAATGGCCCAGAATGAAGGGAGCAGCCACTTTACCAGGGAGAAATACTGCTAACTGTCCAATGTTCATATTTGGAACCTATATTCAGTATCCTTTCTGTCATGGTTTGGCACTTATTTTTGCAAGGGAGACCAATATCATACAGGACGTGTATTTTATAAGATTATTTAGAATAGTCACCCAAAGAATAATTCACTGCAGGAAATCTGCCCACACAGTAAGATGAAGAAATCTAGCCAAGGGCCTGGATCCCATGGAATTGTCCTGTGTGAGTCCAGCTAAAGACCTACAGTTCATAACAATGCCTCCCATGAGTCCAGCTGGAGGCCTAGAGTCCATGACAATGCCTCATGTAGGCCTGTATCACAGATCTGAGCTGGAAAGGCCCAAAGGTCAGTGGTGGAATCTAGAAAGCTGTGCCAGTGGGATGAAGGATCTGTGTTAGCAGGTTCAGAGATCTGCACTGGAGCCGGGATGCGATGCTAAAGCAAGAACCAGAGCTCTCCCAGAGAGAACCACAGCCGTCCTCAGCCACAGTGAGGTGCTGAGCTCCTCTGGTGGTGAAGACAGCTGAGTTCCCATCAGGAAGCCAAGGCAGCAAGCTTCTCCAGGAGACTGGCAGTGCACCGTCCTCCCGTCCAGAGCCAGGAAGTGATGCTGAGAGTGAGGACCAGAGCTTCCGCAAAGTGAGCTGAAGCTGTTCTCCGTGCCAGTGAGGTCCCGAGCTCCTAGCAGGATGAAAACAGCCGAGTTCATCAGGAAAGCCAGCACGACAAGCTCCTCCAAAAGAACCTACGGCTCCTTACAGCTTCCACTAGTTCCAGCGGCCTTTCTCAGTTCCAACAGTCTCTCTTCTCCAGTTCTACCTCTTATGCTGCTGGCAGCAATCCCCAGGTGGGCCTCCCACACCCAGCCCACGCTTACTCAGTTCAGCTGGGGGTTATAAATTAACCACCAGTTGTCTCTCCACTACACTATCCTTACTTTCCTATAAATGTCAATAAAACTTGTAATGATAACCTAGATGTCACTGATAGGAAGAAAACGAGGTATTTTTCTTAATGCATTCCCAGTTTAGGCAGGAAGGAAGACAGTGACAAGCCATTGAGATAAGGACACCGCACACTGTAGAGGGGTAAGTGGTGGGAGTCAGTGGGGGAGGGCAAGTCCACTGCGGGGCTCAGGGAGGGTTTCATAGAGGAATACAAGCTCGAGACTCTTGCATCTGTGAGAGCAGGGCAAGGTCATGTTCACTGTAGTATTCTCAGACACTAATACTTAGCCTGGCATGGAGTATTGTTCAATAATCATTTAATTAATAATGGGAAGGTAGATGCTGAGTTGCCAAGTAATCAGGAGGAGAAAGTGTTCTCTAGAAAGAATTAGTAATATAAAAACTCAGAGGTGTGAAACAACTGAGTATACTCATGGAACTCTCAAGAAATTTGGTGCTCCTGGGATGGAAGGTGTGAGCAAGAGATTGGCGTACCTGGAGGTAAAGTCCAAAGCCATGGAGAGTCTTATGTGCCAGGTTAGGAGTCTGAACCTTCTCCTGAGGGTTAGTGTACACTGTTTTTCTTTTTAGCATGGTCAGAAAATTTCCCCTTTAGCAATCAATAAGGAATGACTTGAAATGGAGAACTGCCTAAGGCCACCATTACACAAACAACACACCAGCTGCCACCGTGTCTGTACAGACATATCACTACTCAGGCAAGAAAGACAGAAGATGGCCTCTGCCCTCATTTTATTGAATCTCTTAGAAAGGAAAATTCTACCTCCATATCTTCTAGTAACTACACTTTGAGTCAAAGGAGCATATGAAATTCATCATTTTTTAATGTTTGGACAATAAGCTGTACTTGTATAGAGAAGTCGGCAGCAGAATGATATATGTCCTTGGTAAATAACGTTTATATAAAGGTTTTGTACATCTGTGATAGTTGTGACATGAACTGGAACAGAATAAGACATGATTAGTGGCTTCATGGAGCAGAGTTCTCGGCATCCGTGGATGATGGATGTGCAGGCTGAAGACTGAGGAGGGAAGACTGATACCAGGTATGGGACGACAAACAGACTTGTAGCCTGGATGGAATAACAGGGAAAGAAGGAGGACGTCTTCCCTTCAGAGGAGCTCTGGCCTTCCCGTCACCTTTGGATATTCAACTCCAGTGCCTTCGGGGTTCCAGCGCATACTCTTCTGCCTCCCGGAGAAGACCCATTGGCTTTCCCATGTGGATGTGCACTGGATTCTGAAGTGTGTTCCAGGCCTTTGGCTTTCAGCTGGATCCTCTGACTCTTCAGGAGCAGAAGGCCATTCTGCATTCTTCCACCCATGATTCTGCCAGCAGCCATTGTGAGCCTGCTTAGTAAATCCTTTTAATAGCATATAATTTTTATATTAAAATTCCTCTAGTAAACCCTGATATGACATCCAAACTGGCTGTTGGGCAGAAATAATTGGAATTTTCATAGATGCTCCAAAACTTCTCTGCCCATTAAGATTCCTTTAGTGTGTCAACATATCTGGTCCATTTGGCTTTTTGAAAAATTTCCCCTCATAGCTAATATCTATTAAACAATATTGATATAGACCAGGGAAGGCGCTGGGGCTTTTGAATCCCATAGACACTTCCTTTGCTTAAGCTCATCAAACTGTGAGCTGTTAAGTGTAGGAATAATTGACAGCCACTTATCTTTGCCCTTTTATGATTTTTCCCCTTGACAGATAAAAATTTCTCAGAGTAATTGAGTGATTTCAGCAAAGTGTTTCATCTTTGTGGGCTGACACATTGAAACCCTACAAAAGAAGGGATATTTTGAATATAAACCGCTTAGATATTTTGATGTGGCTATACAATATCTACTGGACATTATCCTTTATGATTTTGTCTTATGAAAATTAAAGTTTTTACAACCTCTTTTAAACCTGAAAGAATATAACACTTTCAAAATAAGTGGTAGTTTACTGAGAACCTGCTCCAGGTCTGTTCCTATGAGATGCCTTAATTTGATAAATGTGGTGATAGGGAGGAGGTGGTGAGATTTATAAACACATCTCTTCCACAATATGATTAATCATTCTTATTAACTGCCATGATCAGAGAGCATCAGAGATCGCTCCTGATGCCAGGGTGGATGTAGCCACAGGAACCGAGGATGCAGGGCCAGTGATAGTAGGGAGGATGCAAGCACGAGTACACAAGAACAGCAGGGCAGCCCTTGCCCAGAATGGCGAGTGCTTCTGTATGGTATTATTTGCCTGATGAGTCAGGCTTGGGAATATGACATGAACTATCTAGGTAATTAATTTTTTTTCTCTTTTTCTCCCCTAAGTAAATAAGGCCCTTTTGTAGACCATGGGTAAGGGAAAATGTGAGGCCAAAAATAATGAGTTATCTATTATAGTAATGAACTTTCTTCTTATAAGGCTAGAGCTTGAACACACCTAGAGGAGGTAGGTGGCAGGAGAGATGGCCTTGCACGGTCTCACAGCAACATCTCCTCTTTTGGCTTCCACACAAGCTCAGGAGGACATGATGGGCAGCAATTATTTTTATTTACTTTCTGTTCTGCTGACTATAGAGGGAGCATGTGCTTCACAGAGTGACTGTTGGGATTCATAACGCTAATGAGAAAGGTGAGCTTGTCCCACACTCACCTTCAGAAGGGACCTCAGCAGTGGCAGCTGGTGGGAGGCTATGTGGATCGCCTGCTTGCAGAATCAGAAGCCTTGGCCCTGGATCTATCTAGCTCAGTGCTCATCTGGGAATGGAATTCCACACTGATGTTCGGCTTAGGAATGATGGGAGGACCACAGATCTGCTGGGTGCCTCTGGCAGAACAGAGGCATCAACGTGCCTTTCTATGCATGGTAGGTGCTAGCGGGCCCTGGAAAGCGAGCAACTTAACCTGGCATTTGAGCTTTGGGGACTGCCTGGTCTGCCCTGTCCCTCCTGGGACCTGCCCTTCCTTGCAGTGACCAACACAAGCCAGTTGCTTCTTGAGAGCTCCTCTGATTAGATCAGTAAAGGGATTTTTATCCAAATTTAAAACTACTATTATTTATATAAAAACTAGAAGTTTGAATAAGGCTACATCACTGCAAATCCCTTATGAACTGACTATTTCCTGACAGAGTCATTGTACAAACATAGAGGAATGTCAAGGAATTTCTAGATTAATAGGAGTGCTCACACCTGTAGACCAAATGCCTAGAACTCTGGGTGGCTGCATCCAATACCCAGGTGAGTAGATGTATAGGTCAGAGAGAATGCGCTAGGCCACTGGCTTTCACACTGTATCTGGAATCACTGAGAATCAGAACCTCCACACCGCTGAGCCCCACTCTCAGAGGCTCTGATTCAATAGGTTTGAGCTTTAGCCTGAGAATCCACATTGTACCTAGTCCAGGTGATGCTGGTGCAGCTGCTGTAGGGCCTGCACTTCACTGGAGTATGAAGCCAGGAATCTCAGTGACGCCAGCTCACCACCAGCTAACTTTAAATGCTGCTTACACTTTGTAGATTTTTAGTAAATTGAACCAAGATTTTAATAAAAGCACCTCATACTCAATTTTAGATATTTATGACCCCAATGAAGACAGTGTTATTTACAACCTACCGAAGAGGCTTTCTCTCAACATTTTGGTTATACTTACCTGAAAGAATAAAATATTTTCATTAACCAAGTCTATGTCTAGGAATTAATCTTAAAGAAACAGTCGGGGTTACATGTAAAGATAAACATGTAAGGGCACAGAGACTCTGCTGAAGTCACAGTGCATTCTTAGCAGTGAGGACTGATGCACCTTCTAGAACAGAAGTTCTTTACAGTTTATTTTTAAATGATTGGATAGCTGATATTGCTATGAAAAGTGTTACCAACTAATGGAGTATTCAAAACTGTAGTTGATTCTCACACACACACACACACACACACACACACACACATGCACACACACACACACGAGTACATACAAAAAAAATGGACTTACCAAAATGGTACTAATGGTTTTCTCTGAATGGCTTACATTTTCTGTGTTTTTTAATTTGTCTACAGTAAACATGGATGACTTACGTAATTCTTTCTGACTAAAAAAGAAGAAAGTACTGATATACCTAAGTGCTTTCCTTAGTCTTGAGGCCAGTTCAACTACTGCTATACACAAGCAGGTTTGTTCTTAAAGTAGAGATTCCCCATGCTGGCAAACTAGAATAAACACCCCAAATAGGAGCTGCTGTCCCCACAGGGAAAGCAAAGGAAAAGGTGGGGTCTGGCTTCTACATAACTTTCCTGGACCTGTATACACTTATAATTGCTGCACGTTAATCTAAAACCAGGCATTCTCTTTTCTTTTTATTGATAGATGTTGTTGTTAGACACCTCTTCTAGTGTATTTAAAAGGAAACAAAAAATTTCCAACCCCTGAACTATTGTTATTTAAAAAGTTGAGCTGGATATGTACAATGGCAAATAACCATGTAGTAAAAATAGATGATATTGTAGTTGATATTCAAAATGTCCCCTAAAGGTTCCTTGGGAGGCAGGCTTGCTTGTTAGCTGCTGGGCTTTGAGGAAGTGACTGAGTCATGAGGGCTCTAACCTCATTAGTGGACTGGTCCAATGATGGAGTCATAATTTGATGGCACTCTTGAGAGATGATAGGAACAGGAAGTGGGGGCCTGGTTGAAGAGAAGGAATCATGGGACATGGCCTTGGCAACCACATTTGGCCCTTTCCTCTGTGGCTCTCTGGTCCTTCTCTCTGCTTACTGACTGCCATAAGGTGAGCAGCTCTCTGTCCTGGTGTTCTGCCTCACCTCAAACCCAGGCGGTGGAATAGGCCAACCAGGACTGAACCCTCTGAGACTGTGAGCCAAAGTAAACCTTTGCTCCTTCAAGTTGATTCTATCAGGTATTTTGTCATAGTTGTGGAAAATTAACAATTTATTTATTGCCTGTCTTCTAGTATTTATCATGTCCCCTATGAAGTGACAGGGGAATTTACTTTCTAATCTGAGTCACTTTTTTCCAACTCTTTACTGTTGGCCAAGCCAGTGGGGTGCTGTGTATTTACTGAGAAGATGGCTTGTGCAAAGCAATGTGGTTGGTGGGTAACCTAGGGATGAAGGAGGAGCTGTAAGTTTGCCTTGAGGAAAGGACACAGAAAGAGACAGAAGCTGAACAGTAATGCAGGCCTAACAAGGCCTAGCCAATAAGGATGAGAAACTCTGGACCCATCAGAGTTACCTGCATAGACCAAAATAGTCAGGCTTTCTGCCTCTATCATGATCAGTCATTAAATGTGGGCTATCTGAAAAAACTGTGGGCCACCTCAAAGGGGATGGCCTTGGGCAAGGCAGATTTCTGCAGTTAAGGCAGAAAGAGCAATGGCTAGAAGCTCTGTCTACAGCAGTCTCAGTAGGGGGGTAGTAGAGTCTTCCATGAAGGGGAACTTGAACAGTGCACTCCCATCCTTGGGTGTCAGGGAAATGTAGTAAAGTAGGGACTGTCATGTTTTAAAGATTTTTAGACAATGTGATTATCATCTGAAGTTCACTGTCATAGAAGGAGGAATTCAAAGAAAAATCCTCACAAAGGTTGAGGCAGGTGATCCTATCAGCAGAGGAGAACAGCTTTCACAGTGCCCTGCTGACTCACAGCTCTTTTCGTCCTAAGCCCTGGGATGGAACTGAGACAGCAGATGTAATGTTCCGGAAGTTCAACCTTTGTATGGCAGGGTTTTGTCTGATCTGATTTTTTCAAAATCAGCGCATGAAAACCTTTGTCTGGATGTTGTACTTCAGTGGGGGTAAAAAACATTCATTTGGGAGTCAGTAAACCAGAGTTATAGTCCTGCCTCTGCCCCTTCCCCTTGTAGCTCTGCAACCTTGGACAAATCATACAGCCTCTCTTGGCCTCAGTCTCCCTCTGTGCCAAATTAAGAATCTGGCTTGATGAGTCCTATGGTCACCTCCAGTTCAGAATCATGATGATTTTCCAACATTCAGGCCTGGGATTGGAAAACTGTGGCCTACTGTCCACATCTACACCACTTCCTGGTTTTGTAGATAAAATATCACTAGAACACAGCCACGTTTGCCCCATTACCTGCTGTCTTTCATGACAGTTTCTATGTTATAACACAGAGTTGAACAGTTGCAACAGAGATTGTAGGGCCTACAAAGTTTGAAATATTTACTACCTGTCCTTTTACAGAAAATGTTGCTGACACCTGGGGTAGGAGAACCGGCCACCGTGGTCTATTCCAAGAAGTAAGAGGAGAAGCATGGGCCATGAAGATAGACTTTCCAGTTCTTTGATAAACAGTGATGTTTGTCAAGCAGCTGTTACTTCTTAAATTATGCGGTAGGAAATGGAGAGAAAGAGGAGAGGGTTAAAGATTAGGTGGGAAGCACTCTCAATGACCAGTGCAGCAAGGGCAGTATCTAAAGAGTTCTGAGTAAGCAATGTCCCAGGAGCTTAAAGGTGATCTTATTGCCAGAATATCCACTCTGCAGGCCCTGAATCAGCTCTTTGTTACATACATGGTAGAATGTTTAGCAAGGAAGGCAAATACAGGCTTTGTTTTATCACCAAGGACATTTGTCCAGCAACTAAAATGAGCAAAAGGAAATTTCAGAAGATATTTTGGAAGAAATGAGGGAAGAATCTCTGCTATAAAATGTCAGAATCATCAAGCAGTCACTTCTGCAAGGAAAATACTCTGATGGTGAGAGACGACAGAAGTAGGAGGAATCCCAGCAGTATTATTATTATTGTTTATTATTATTATTAAAGATCTGTGCTTTGTATTATTAAAAATCATAGCTTCCAGTTGTTCAATGCCTCATCATGTCATTTTGTTTTTATCTCATTGTCAAAGCATCTCCCTGGGGTAGTATCAAGTGTTGCAAGTCTCAGCACTTTGTGTTTCACAGCAGGAAGACTTTAGGGCAGTGGTGGTGCAGCGGGCTGTTTGTATTATTGAAAGCTCTAAAGGATTCACCATCACTTCTTCAGGGTGATTCTTCCTGGCATTATGTAATTTGTGACATTTTTGGTCCCAGCCATTTGCCTCTTAGCATTTGATCCCTTTGATTGCTGTTTATCATTCTTAGTGTTGATGTTATCTACCCTAGTACACTGTGTCCCATACCTGGATTGTGGCAATGCAAAGAAAACAGTTTAATGAAACTACTTAGATATAAAGTGAGAAAACTGGGGCTCAGGGAGGCAGCAGAAAGGCCGTATGGCTGGTGAGAGCAAAACTAGAATAGTAACTGGCCCCCTAAAGGCTTGTGCTTTTTTCATAGACACTCATTATACATCTTTGTATTCCTCAGACCTCTTACGTGTCACACACACACACACACACACACACACAGTAGTACCTCTGGGATTATTGGTTTAGATATTCTGTGTTCCTCAATTTGGCACTGTTTTTTGTTTTTGTTCTTGTTTTTAGTGAGTAAAGGATCATTCCTACTATTTACATTGGCTCTGATTTTAACCACCAACCCCTGAGTTGATAAAATACGTGCCTCAAGAAACTTAAAAATAAGGTGAGCAAAGAAAATCTGAAATAAGCTGAAGAGAGGACGTAATAAAGACTAGTCAGAAAATAAATGAAAAAAAGGAATAGAAATACACTAGAGGATATCAGGGGACCAAAAATTAGTTCTTTGATAAAGACCAACAAAATTAACAAATTTTAGCTATCTTGACCAAGAAAATAAGACAGAAGACTCGATAATTCAGGAGTGAAAGGGGGCATCATTTCTAATCTTAAGGAAATAAAGAGAATGAGAGCTTACTATGAACAACAACATGCTGACAAGTCAGGGACCTGAGGTGAAATGGGCACTTTTCTACAAAGACGCAAATTACCAAAAATGGCTTTAGGAGAAATAGAAAATCTGACTAGGCAAATACCAAGTAGTCATCAAATTAGTAATTTAAAAGATTTTGACAAAGAAAAACCGAGGCTCAGACCACCTCATGGTAAAACAAGACATTCAAAGAATTATTGTCAATCCTTCACAAACTCTTCTAAAAAAAATAGAAAAGGGGGAATCACTTCTTAGCTCATTCTGTGAGACCAGTATTAATGCCCTAACACCAAAACCAGACAATCACGTCATAAGGAAAATAGACTGATGTCCATTATGAAAATATATATGTAAAAATACACAATAAAATTCTCGCACAATAAAATTCTAGGAAGATAGAAAAGATCATATTGACCAAGTAAGATCTGTTCCAGAGCTATGAGGATGGTTTAATGTCAGACAATTAGCATAATATACTATATTAATAGGAAAAAGACAACATGATCATCTCAATAGATAGAAAAAAAGCATTTGAGAAAAAGCCCAACACCTTTCCTTGGGAAAAATATTCAATGGAAGAGGAATAGGTAGAAACTTCCTAAGCCTGATAAAGAGCATCTATAAAAAATCCCACTGCTATACTTAATGGTGTGTGAATGTTTTTCCCCATAAAGAAAAGAGTATTTTCTCTTGCATATTCTCTCTAACATTCTTCTAAAAGGTCTAGGGAGGGATGTCAGGCAAGAAAAGAAATACACTGAATCTAGATCGTAAAGTAAGATGTGCTTGCAGATGTCATGGTCTTTTATGTAAAATATCCTGAAAAAAAGTTTACCAAAAATCTATTGAACTTAATAAACAGGCTCAGCATTCTTTAAGATAGAAAATGAATTCACAAAAATTAAATTGCATGTTTATATACTGGGAGCACACATTTAAAAACGTGAATCAAGGAAACAATTCCACTTCCATTAGCATCAAAATGAATGAATGCTGAGACATTAATAGAATGTATGCTTTTCTGCTGAGCTAAGCTTTGGAGCTGCAAAGATGAACATGGGAGATCATATGTGTGAATCACATCTCTGATAAGAGTTTAATGCCCAGAATATAAAAAGAATTCCTATAACTCGATAACATAAAGACCAACAGCTCAATAAAAAAATAGGTAAAAAAAAAAAAAAACCTCGAATAGACATTTCCCTGAAGAAGATACAAAAAATGGTCAATTGAACGATGGTCAACATTAGCCATCATGGAAATAAAAATAAGGACCACAGTGAGATATGATGCTATAACCCCGCAGGACAGCTACCGAAAACAAGTAGTAAGCACAAAGGACAAGGCAGTGTCAGCACGTGTATAAAAAACCCCTGTGCACTGGCAGTGGGAATGTAAGACGCTCCGGCAGCTGCATGGAACAGTCTGGTTGTTCTTCATTCAGCTAAACATAGAAGTGTTATATAACCCAGATTCCACTCTTAGGTATATACCCAAAAAGTAGAAACAAAGGACGCAAAGGCATAGCTGTGTGCTAACGTTTATTGCAGCGCTATATGTGACAGCTGGAAGGTGGAAGCAACCCAGGTGTCCACCCACTGATGAAGGGATAAGACAATACCTTATGTAATACTGCAGAATAGTATTCACCCTTACAAAGGATGTTCAATATATAATTTAGATTTAGCAGACATAAGAAGACACCTGTGGTAGAATTTTGCTTATGCGCAGTACTTGGAACAGCCGAATTCAGGGACGGAAAGTAGCTCAGAAGCTACTGGGGGCTGAAGGGAGGAGAGATAAAGACTTACTGTTTAATGGTCAGTTTCTGAGTGTGGAGATAGTGATGGCTTTTCAATGTCACAGATGTACATAATACCACTTTAAAAACTGAGTTAGAAGCACTTAAAGGTTGAATGGGGCATAGGCCCTGCACACAAAGAGCTTAGCAGCTGCTTGTCAGGGAGTGGAGGGAGAGAGTGACAATGACAGCCAAGAGCACTGGAAAGCAAAGCATGGCAGCGGCCCGCAGCTGAGACCCAGCTTGGAGGCACCGAGCGGGCATCCGTGAGTGCCCTACACTGGGAAGCATGGGGCAGGCAGCAACATCCAGAACTGTGGAGTAAAGCCAAGCCCAGGTTCAGGCTGCAGCCATGCAAGCTATCAGCCCTATGACCTCGGGCAAGTTACTTAGTGTCTCAGTAACATACTTTTGTCATTGAAAATGTGCCTACTTCACAGGAACCTTACACGGGATCATTCAGGTAGGATGTTTATTTAGCTCAGGGCCTGGTTTAGCCATTATTATTACTAGTGTGGTGGCTATCATTTTGTTCTCAATGGTGAATCGGCATGGGTTTGTGTAGAAATCAAGTTTGAGGACCACAGTATATCCAAGGGCTGAGCTATACAACTCACTCTCTGGGTCTGGGAGATTCCAGAGCATCGGGTAGGAAGGCAGGGGGTGTGGAGTGGGTGAACCACTGAAGGGTGGGACCAAGAAAAGGGGAAGGGAGCAGGGAGCCGAGAGAGAGGGTGGCAGGAGGGTTGGAGGAAGTTGGAACCCAGGCAGAATGACGCGAGTGGGAAGAGGAGGCTCGGTTTGTAGGAAACTCAATAGCACCGTCAAGTGTTGACATCTTGCAGTTTTATTTTTCGCATTAAACAGTTTCCATTTGTTCTGGTGAAAGAAATGATGGGATAGGGAAGGGGAAGCAAACACTAAACTGTTCCATGTGACATTTTTCTATCACCATCACTTTTTCAGAGTGCACCCAGCCTGGGACCACTGTGAGGATGAGTCTGGCTGGGTGGGATGCTCAGGCCCCTGTGAATGCCCTCATTGCACTTGAGAGTGTCTTTACTAATTTCTGAGGAAGAGCAAAATATACTCAGGGGAGAAATTCATGACAGGTCCAGAGAGAGATTCAGAAGACAGAAAACAGCTTTCTCTCACTTTCTGAACAAGGTGTGCTGCATTGTCGGTTAGCCCTGGACCCCACAAATTATATAGATGGCTGAAAAGCTTTGCTACCGATGGTCTTGGCAGCTGTAGCACTGGCATCGCCTGTAGGTTTATGAGAAGCGCAGAATCCTAGACCCTGTGTATACCTTCTAAGTCGGAACATGCCTTCAAACAACGTCCCAGCATGATCCCTCCTGCATTAAAGTTTGAGAACACACTATGAGATGAAATTTTATGACATCCATGATTCTATACCCAATTGTTTTATCATAATTACTAAGTTTGGTTTCCTTCTCTCTGACACAAAATGACTGTTCATGTTAGGTCAGATGGAGGGGACAAACAGCTGGACAGTAAGAGCCACTGAGAACACAGTTGCCCTGAACACCAAGCTTCACTACTCTGTGGCGTGAAATTATATTTGCCCTGCTCTCTACCCTTGGTCTCAAGGCTTAGTGCTTTTCCTAGCAACACTGAGAGCTTTATGATGGGAACAGTGGTCAGCTTAAAATAACCTGCAGATCTCCTGGAAATTGCTTTGACCTTTATTTGCATAAGCCCGTAGGGCCTGCCAGCTCTCTCTGGAAGAGATGGAAAAGCAGCACCTACCTTTTGTTCTTGACAAAACTGGTTTCTGAGCTTGCAGGTGGGTTTCTTGGCACTGTGCGTGTGTTGTTTTAGAAACTTTTCAGGTTTTAGGCAAGCTGATTATAGAAATGTGACTATGGAGTGAACTCCTAGCCCTTCTTCCTCCCCACCCCAAGGCTTCCCTGGGGAAAAGCGCCTTACTGGCCAGATTGGGTGTGGGAAGGTCAGAGCAGACTTGCAGGTTTGTGAAGGCTGAGGCGGGTTCCCGTAGGAGTGGAGAGAAGGGGGTAGTCAGTGATGGGCACTAGTGCCTTCAACATTGGAGGAGGAGCTGGCCATGTACTAGAAAGGACAGGTTATTGGTTTAACTAATTGTAATGTGCCCTAGCCCACGTCCATACCGACTGGGTCAGTGATTTTGGATTTGAGGATGCAGCTTGAGGAGAGACCAGAGATTTTTACAAAGTTAAGCTGCATAATATCCATCTCAGTGATAACTGTACGAGCAAGAAATTCAAAGTGAGCTTCCCTAAGAGGTTATGCAAAAGGAGCGTGTATGTGGAAAGCATTAGAATTTGCTTTCATACTGTTCACATTTAAAAATATGAAGGAAGGAAAAGCTTTCCAAGTAAGGAACCTGGGGAGGAGGCCTCATTTCCTTGCGTGGTGGAAGACAGCCGTGTGTTGGATGAGATCCACTGAAACAAGCGGGAATCTCACAGCGCGGTTCCCTCCTCTGCCATCAGACTCGTAGGTCTAATTTAGGAGCGAACATTACACATGCAGTTTACACTGACAAGGCAATGGGAAGGGAGGCAGAGGCAGCACCAGAGCCAAGTTGCCAGCCCAGCTCCATGGACGACACGACCCTCCACCCTCACTAGTGATCCAGGCTTAGTCCTCAGAGGGCAGTGGGGTTTGCAGTCCGTGGACTGTTTCCACTCACCTGCAGCATGCTTGTTAGGAGCCTCCAGGGATAAAACTGGAGCTCTTTCCACATATTTTGGAACACTTCAGCTTCCACTAACAATGCTTCGCCTCCTGAACCCAACTTTGGTCTTCTCCATTCTGCTGGAGTGAAGGCTGCAGATGACCCCCAAGCAACGCCCTTCTTTATAACACCAAAAACTAATGGTCAAGAAAGAAATTAAGAGAGAAAGAAAATCAAGCTTACTAGAAAGAGGCCCCAGTCACTCGAACAAACATCTACGACTGCTGGAGAGTGGCCACAGGCTCCCCACGAAGGTTTGCCTGTCTGTAGATTCATTTTCTTGAGTTCTCTAATATAAAAAGCTCATTTCTTAAACAATGATGTTCTGTTTACATAATCCTTCTTGAGAAAGGCTTGGTTCTAGAATGTTTTGTGCATATTTAAACTGTGCATAATCGTATCATTTGGAATAAAGCTTCTTAATGTACATATTACAACAGAATTCATGTAATTAACTCAATTACTGTAGCATTGCTGGTGGCAGAGGTGGACCGGCATTTGTCTCCTGGTTGCCCTTGACATCACCTTGAGCTTGCAGGGCACCTGAAATCAATAAAGTTTGCATGTTATTTTTCAGACACAAGGACTGTGACCAGTGTGGCTTCAGAAGTGTCCCTGGGACCAACCACTTTCAACAGTGTGATGGCCAGGACCAAGGTGAAGCACATGAAGGAGTGAGTAGCATGGCCCCGACCCTTGCAGGCTCCAGTGTTGAAGTGTATTGACCTAAGTGTATGATCAAACTGTGTGATGCTTTTAGTCCTTTGAGTTGTTGTAACACAATGCCTGAGACCAGGTAATTTATAAAAAGCATAGATGTATTTCTCATAGCTCTGGTGGCTGGAAAGTCCAAAATTACATTGCAAGCAGTTTCCAAGTGTGGTGATGGCTGGCTGTGCTTTCTAGATGGTACCTTATTGCTGTGTACTCACATGGTAGAAGGCAGATGGACAAAAGGGACTAAACATAATGTAAACCCTTTTTCTTTTCTAGTACTAGGGATTGGACCAAGGATCACTGAGCTATATGCCTATCCCTTTGTGTGTTTTGAGATAAAGTCTCCTTAAGATGCTCAGGATGACCTTATATTTGCAATCTTTCTCTCTTGGCCTTCCAAATAGCTGGAATTATAGGCATGTACCACCTGCATCTGGCACGAAGCTCCTTTTATAAGAAACTTAATCCCATTCATGAAGTAGACACCCATACCACCCAATCGCCTAAAGGCCCTACCTCTTACAACCATTGCATTTGGTCTAGAGTGGTGACCCACACCTGCAATCCCAGCACCCAGGAGGCTGAAGCAGAAGGGTTGCCATGAGTTGGAGGCCAGCCTAGGCTACATAGTGAGTTTAAGGCCAGTCTGAACTACATAGCAAGACTCTCAAGAAACAAATGCAAAAATGAAAAAGAGAGGAAAAAAAATTCCACTAGATTATTTCAACACATGAATTTTGGAGGGACACACACATTCAAATTATAGTATTCTACCCTTACCCCCAAATTCATATCCTTTTCATGCACAAAATCACAAAATCTTTATTATACTCCAATTACACTTTATTATCCCCCAAAGTTTTCACTCATTTCAGCATTACCTCAAAAGTTTAAATTCCAAAATCTGCATATCATCTATTTCAGCCTTGGGTGAGACTCAAGGCTGTGATTTATCCTGAGGCAAACTTCTATATCTTTATGACTATGAAATTAAAGAAGTCATGTACTTCCAAAACACAGTGGTAGGATACATGCTGGGTGGATATTCCCATTCCAAAAGGGAGCAATAGGAAAGAACAAGGGGTGTCTAGTCCCAATTAAGTTCCAACACCAACACGGCAAATAAAATTAAATCTGGAGACTTGAGGAGAATCTTGTGCTGCATGCCCTATCTTCCAGGCATGGTGGGGTGAGGGTTGGGTCCCCAAGGCTATAGGGAGTCCCCTCCCCATAGCTTTGCTTGGTGTACCAAGGGCACAGCTCTCCCAGGGTGGAGTTTCACACCTGCAGTTCTCCCAGGCTGGAGTTGCTGGTGGCTCTATCGACCCAGGGTCTCAGGGGTGGCCCTGCCCCCACAGTTCCGGTAGGCATTGCTTTGGGGCAATCTCTGTGGCAGTCCTGCCTCTGTGGCCATTCTCTGGGCTCCAAGACTTTCTCGCCTCCTGCACTGTGTGCCCCTACAGTTGGCACCATGCAGACGCCGCCAAGCTTTACCACTTTTCCCTTCCAGGGCAGTGGCCTGAGCTCTACCTGGGTCTTTAAATCACAGGTGGAGTGACTAAGAAGTACTGTCCCAAAGGCATGGACCGGAAATTTGACCCAGTGCTGATCAGCAAATCCCAAGATCTTACTTGCCTGGCCCCTCTCTTGAAACCTGTCTGTGCTCAAGGCCGTGGCACTGTGGGGCTGTGTTGGAGTGGCAGCCTCCAAGATCTCTAAAATGCCTTCAGAGTCAGTTTCTCTTCTCTTAGTGAATAGCACTGGCTTCCTTTCACAGATCAAATCTTATTCAACATTTATTTATCCACACCCTCAACACACGTTTTTATTCTTTACATAGCCAGACTGACATTTTCCAAATCTTTAAGGTCTGCTTCCCTTTTGATTAAAGTTCCATCTTTAATTTATTCTCTCATCACGTTTTACCATGAGCCGCGAGAAGAAGGCATGCAGCACTCTCGGCACTCTGCTGAGAGAGCTCTTCTGCCAGGTATCCCTGCTCACTGTCGGTGTGTCCTGCCTTCCAAAGTGTACTGGGGCGTGGACGTGATGCAGCCAAGTTCTTTGCAACCAACTACAAGTAACTACAGTGAGCCTCTTTCTACCCCTTATATTGTATCCAGGCTACCCACCCTAGGGCAGGTGTAGGCCTCACACCCATAGTCCCAGCATGATGCTTTTAGTCGAATCAGTCACACGCCCTAAATCTATCCACCTATGACCACACGAGGCTTTGCGTAACATCTAAACACAAAGCCTAGCTCTTTCCTTTTGAACGCTTCCTGGAATAATGTTTTGCAGCCCAGCATCTACCTACTGTCCAGTTCCGAAGCTGCACGCTCATTTCTAGGTATCTGTGAGAGTAACACCTTACCTCTTGGGACCAGATTCATAGTTCGTTTGTGCTGCTCTAATGAAACATTCAAGACTGAGCAATTCTCAACAGTGTGGGTGTATTTCACACAACAATAGGTGCTGGGAAATCACAGATCAAGGCATTAGCTGAATTGGTGCCTGAGGAAGGGGCATGATGGAAGCTTACATACAGTGTCCTTGTGTGGCAGATGCACAGAAGGGCAAAGGGGTCGGGCCATTCTCTCCTGCCCTTTAGAAAGCCAGTAAGCACACTGATCAGGACGGAGCTCCATGGCTCAATTGGCTCCTGTCCTGTTGCATTGGGGGCTGAATTGTAGCATGAATTTTCTGGGGACACGAACATTCAGGCCACTTGGTCTCCATAAAACTGCAGGTACTTTCCTAAGTGGAACAGGGGTATAACAGGCACAAGCTCAGTGGAAAAAGCCTCACTCTCCAGCAAAAAGAGCTGCTACAGACTTTTTGGCAAGGAAGAGACTGGGCCACCCTTGGGCCACCTAGTCTAACATTTCATTTAGAAGCTGTGTCTCTGGGTAAGGGGGTGGCAAGCTTCCCATGTAAAGGAGTAAATAGTAAATATGTTTGGCTTTGCAGACCTGTGGCTTCTTTATAATTACTCAGCTCTGTTGTAACACAAAGGCATCCAAAAGTGATATGTAAATACGTCATTAAATGGCTGTGCTTTTAAAAAAAAGCATTATTTTGAGATTAAAATGTGAATTTAATGTAACATTCAGATATCCGAATATATAATTCTTCCAATTTTTTTTCTTTTTGGTGATTCTTGGGATAGGGCCTCCTCCTCCATGCCAAGCGTGTGCTCTGCTACTGACATATACCCCAACCTCCCCCACTGACCCCAAACCATTTACAAATGTAAAAATTTTTAGTTCCAGAATATACAAAAACAGGCAGTGGGCTAAATTAGGTCCCTGGGCCACATACTTTACAGCCTCAATAATGGATATTCCAATTAAGATATTTCTATTAAAATCTTCTGCTTGTATTGATACTGATTGAATAGCAAGGGAAGCTTGGGAAGAATTGTTTTTCAGTTGATTTGCATTTGTATGATTCTTGCCTTACAGCATATCATCATCCAAACTATTGTTTTCAGTCAAAAAAGAAAAAAAATGCTAAAAATTATTCTAAGCGTAAAGCTGTTATAATATGTTCAGATGCTTATTTTTTCATGTCCTGCCTGTACCCAAGTGTGAGTGGTCATACAGTAATATAGTTACCATAGCAACAAGTGATTCTCAGGCATTGAAAGTGAAGGAGTTTAATCTTTCCCATCTCAACCTACTTCCACTTCTTGCTAGGAGGAGATAATGCAGAAGGATTTAATCATCTTTCAGTTGATAATCTTTAGGGAAAAGAAAAGTGGCTCAATTATTTCATTCTTGTATTTTTTTATTTTATTAGTACACATTTGCAGTTCATGCACGTTAGGATTATCGGTTACACGTACAGACCACAGCCTGTTTCTGCTGTGATGCCCTTCCCCTCCCCCACGCCCCCTCCAGTTCTTTGTCCCATTGTCGTTCTTGTTGGTACTGTTAGTGTTAGCCCATGTTATGTCATATGTTATGTTAATTGAGGTCATTAGATTCTGTGCACAGCAAATCTTTATTCTATATTGAATCTGTTTTTGGGAGTGTGGCCATTTTGACATTGATTCTGTCTGTCTCGGAATTATTTCCCCTTCTCCACTATACCTCTTGGGTCACCTTCCTATTGCAAGATATCCATCTCCTTGTCATTCTTATTTTCTTTGTACTTTGCCTCAATCAAATGAGATACCATGTGGTACTTAAGTGTGTGTGTGTGTCTGATTTATTTCGTTCAACATTATATTTTCCAGGCACATCCATTTTTTAAATAAATATCTTGAATTTATTCTTCATTATAGCTAAGTAGTATTCCATTATGTATAGAGAAAACATTTTCTTTGTCAAATTATCTGTTGATAGGATACAGGCTGCCTTCCCGACTTAGCTACTCTGAATTGCGCTGCCACAAACATGGTTATGCATGTATCACTGTAGCATGATATCTTAAGCTCTTTGGGGAAGATACCTAGAAGGGAGATAGCTGGTTTATAGAATTTCTAATTTCATTTCTTTGAGAAATCTCCACACTGATTCCCATAACTGTTGTACTAGTTTACATTCCCACCAACAATGAAGGAGGCTTCTTTTCCCCACAATGAAGGAGGGTTCCTTTCCTTGCCAGCATGTATTATTATTTAATTTCTTACTGATTGCCATTCTTTCTGGAGTAAGATGCAATCTCAGCATTGTTTTATTTTGCATTTCTTTAATGGCCAGAGATGTTAAACATCTTTTTATATCTTTTTTGACTATTTGTACTTCTTCCTCTGTGAAGCGTCTTTCCATTTCTCTTGCCCATTTCTTGACTGGATCTTTAATTATTTGCGTTCTTTGTTATATTCTAGATATTAGTCCTTTATCGAGGAGTACCTGGCAAAATCTTTTGCAGTTGTGTAGGTTGTGTCTTCATTCTACTGATGCTTTTGCTGTACAGAACCTTCCTACTCTGATATAATCCTATTTGCTGATTCTTTCTTTTATTTCTTCTGCAATTGAGGTTCTTCGTAGAAAATCTTTTCCTACATCTATGTGTTCAAGTGTTTTCCCTATTTTTATCTTCTGTAGGTTTAACGTCTCTATTTTAATGTTTAGTTCTTTGACCCATTTTGATTTTAATTTAGTATAGAGTGAGAGATAAGGATCAGTTTTGATTTTCTATACGCAGATAACCAGTTTTCCCAGCACCACTTGTTAAATACGATATCTTTCCCCCACCCTAAGCTTTTGACCCCTTTTTGAAGATTAAATAGCTGAATATGTTCGGGAAGTTTCTGTACCCTCAGTTCTGTTCCACTGATCCATGTATCTCTCTTTGTTCCAGTACTGGGCCACGTTTTTCACTATTGCTTTGTAGTAGAGCTTTAGCAAGTATCGCTATGTGTCCTGCTCTGCTTTTGTTTCCTAAAATTGCTTTTGTCATTCTGAGCTTCTTGTGATTCCATATGAATTTTCGGATTTTTATTCTGTATATATAAAATATGCTGTTCATAATTTGATTGGGATTATATTGAATCTGCTTTTGGGAGTGTGGCCATTTTGACAACATTGATTCTATCTGTCTCGGAGCAAGGGACATCTTTCCATTTCCTGATGTTCTCTTCAATCTCTTTTTTCAGAGTACTGTAGTTTTCTTTGTACAGGTCTTTCATGCCCTTGGTTATGTTAATTCCTAGGTATTTCACTTTTCTTGATGCTACTGTGAATGTATTATTTTCATAGTTTTCTTCTCATTTTCTTCATTGTTTGTGTACACAGATTGTAGTGATTTTTGTGTGTTGATGTTGTATCCTGCTGTAACATTGCTGACGTTTGTTATTAATTCTAAGATTATTTTGGTGGAGTTTTTTGGGTCTTCTATGTAGAGTACCATGTCAACTGAAAATAGTAATTTGAGTTCTTTCTTTCCTGTATGCATCCTTTTTATTTGTTTCTCTGCCTAATTGCTCTAATGTTTCATGTAGTATGTCGAATAGAAGAGGTGGTAGTGGACTACCTTGCTTTGTTCCTGATTGTAGGGAGAATGCTTTCATTTTTCCTCACTTAGTATAGTGCTGGGTGTTGGTTTGTCATATGTAACTTTTACTATCACATTCAGGTGTGGTCCTTTCGTACCTGTTTTCTTCAGGTTTTTTTTTAAATCATGAAAGGGTGTTGGATTTTGTCGAAAGCCTCTCCTGCATCTATTGATGTGATCATGTGGTGTTTGTCCTTGCTTCTGTGAATATAATGTGTTACATTTATGGACTTACATGTGTTGAGTCATCCTCACATTTCTGGGGTAAAACCCACTGGATCACGATGTACAGTCTTTTTGATAATGTGCTGTGTTCTATTTGCTAATATCTTGTTGAGGATTTTTGTATCTATGTTTACTAAGAAGATTGGCTTAGAGAAAACATTTAAGCATTAGCTATTGTTATTGGCTTTAATTGTTGATCAATCATGCATTCTTACATCTGGTAATCTGAGCACCTTCATGTGTCTTCTTAGTAGGTTGTAGGTGTCTTGAAATCTGTCAATTTCTTTAAAATTCACTAATTTGGGGGACATAGTTTTTCAAAGTAGTTACTATCTATCTTCTGGATTTCCACAGTGTCTGTTGTGATTTTGCCTTTTTCTTTTTCATTTCTAATTACGCTGATGTTAATCTTTTCTTCTTTCTCTTGGTAAGTCTGGCCAGGGGCTTTTCTATTTTATTTATTCTTTCAAAGAATCAGCTCTTCAATTCCTTGATTTTTTTATACTGTTTTTTTTTTTAAGTCTCAATTTCATTGATTTCTGTGCTCTCATTTTTATAATTTTTCTCCTTAATTTCAGTTTGGGGCTGGTTTGTTGTTGTTTCTCCAGTATCTTAAGATTGCTCAGAGGATTTTCTATTTGAGTTTGCCCTGTTTTCATAAGGTGAGCATTTATTGCAATGACTTTTTCTCTTAAAACTGCCTTCTTGCTGTCTCAGAGCCTTTGATGAGTTGTGCAACCATTGTTGAAAACTTTAAGAATTTTTAAATTTCTCCCATAGGTTGTCTAGGAGTATGTCTAAGAGTGTATTGTTATGTATTAAAATATACAGACTGGCAGACTGGATCAAAAACAGAATCCAAGAATCTGTTGCATTGAAGAAACTCGTCTAATCCAAAAAGATATTCATAAAATACAAATTAAAGGATGAAAAACAGCATTTATGTCCAGGAGCTTTTGCCTTTTCCAAAATTTATTCTGTCATTAATTTCTATTTTCATTACACAGTGGTCTGATAGCACACATGGAGTAATTTCTATTCTTTTATATTTACTTAAGCAAGCTTTATAAACTAGTATGTGATGTGTTCTGGAAAAAGTACCATGTGCTGCTGGAAAGAATGTGTACTGTGTTGTACAGTGGGGGAATATTCTACGTATATTCATTAAGTCCATATGTTGAAGGGTGTGGTTCAGCTCTGAAATTTCTCATTCATTTGTAGTTTAGTTTGTCTATTTCTTTGCAAAAGCAGGGTACTAAGATCCCCTACTATGATTGTTTGATCTTTTCATTTCAGTTTTTTATTTTATGAAGATAGATGCTCCAGTATTTGTATCAGACACTCTATCTTCACATTGGTCATTTCTGAAATGTGTGAATTCTGCAGCTTTTTATTTCAGGCATTTCTGTCCGACATCTTCTTAAGGGTTCCATATTCTGGTTGAATCTGTCATTCAAATTTTGAACTGCTTTGGTTACTTATCCAGTTTTTAACCTATTTCCCCAAAATTCACCATGGGCATATTGAGTGATTGCTGTGAACTTGTGGTTCATTTCCTCTTCAAGCTCATCTATTTGCTTCATCCCTTCTATGAACTTTTTATAGATTCCTGCTTCCTGGTGTTTATTTTCTTCCCTCTTTCTGAGCCCTTCCTCTACCTTGGGAGAGCTCAGGGGTTCAGAGATCTTCTGTTTCCTTGTTTCCCTATTTTCCTATGTGTATCTGTGTTTATTTGTTCATATATATCCACATGCGTGTAAATTATGTACTATTATTTTCCCTTCCTTTTGGGGAGGGATATACTGCTGACTGGAGACTAGAGAAGTGAGAGAGTTTGTGGCTTATATGGGAGACTTTTAGTAGGATGTTGCCTCCCTGTGAATAATTTTCAGCTTTGTATGTCCAGTGCTAGTATTTACTCCTTCTGTCACTTACTTTAAGTGATTTTAACTTTGTCCATATGTTTTGCTGAAAGACTTACTTTTGGTTGTAGCAGCGCCTGCCTCTTCAATCGTACAGCACTTCTATGTGATAGCTCTTGAAGTTCCCCTTCCCCGCTCTATTTTCTATGCGCACTATGGCAGTTGAATAATTGTGGTTGTTCTGCAGTGAGAGAGGTGAGGTAGGGTGAGCAGAATGGGAGGCGGTTGGATGAGGAGTGTTAAACACCACAGGGAAGGTTTCAAGTGGGAAGGAAAGGTTGATGTGAGGTCTGATGTTATTTGAGTAGTTTTAGGTGAGTGAAGGGTTCATATTGAGAGTTTTCAGAGGCTATTTTGTGGGAGCAAGGGTGAGCTATGGGAGGAAGGGGGTTTACTTTGTGACCGAGAAAAACCATTTGGTTGTCAGAACTTGCTGATAGTGAGGACAATAAACTAGGTATGGAAGAGCCAAAGGCTTAGGATGGAGAGGATCAAAGAATACTACTAGAAGATGGGGTAGGTGGCTTTGAGGGAGCTAAGTATCGGGAACTTAAAAACTAGGCTGAATTAGGTATTTGAAAAAGGAATAAAGAAATATGTTCATAATATTGTCTCGGTGGTTTGAGGTGAAGAAACTGGTCAGAAAGCTGAGACGAGGGAGAGAACTGGACCCCTGTTAAATCAGAGCCATTGAGAGAACAAATACACAAAAGCAACAACCTACTAAGCACAGGAAACCATAAAAGAACATAGCTCCACATTACTAGCTACAGGAACACAGTGCAACACTGCATGAGATTCTCAAGGAGCCTCTTTGCCGGAGAGCCTGAGTGCTCGCACCCCGGTGACTCTCTGATCCCTCCACTGCAATGCTGAAGCTGACTTAGACTCAGGACTTCTTTCTCCCAAGTTGCAGGCACTGCTCAGAATTTGATCCACTCTGAGTTCTTGGGTTAGGAACTCTTGCTATCTCTCTCTCTGGGTGTGATGCGGATTCAGCAGGCAGGTTCACTGGCATGAGATTGTCCGCTGAGTTAGGATTACTCCTATGCAATCAAATCAGTACAACAGGGTCTTAGTTACTTTTCTCATTTCCTAAACAAAACACTCAACACCCAAAGTTAAAGGAGGAAAGATTTACTTCAGCTCACAGTTTGCACAAGTTTCAGTCTCTAATTAGCTGGCTCCAAGTCAAGGTGGCATGGCAGAAGGCCATGCAGAGGGGAGACAGGTTGTGCCAGGGAGAAGACAGGAAACAATCAACTGGCAACAAGTGACAGTAGCAGCTTCTCTCTGCTCCTTTTATATCTTAGCTAAGGTACCCGGCTTAAGGTGAGTGCCAAACGAATCACTGGACTAATTTAGCAATCACACACCCTTAATGCCAGCATCGCACATTCCAGACCCAGTCAACCCTGAGAAAGCTTTGTGGGGACCTAGACACAAACCATAACAACCAGCAACAGCTTAGCACATTGCAGTGGTGTCTCTCAGGGTCGGTGGAGAAATACTGTACGACTGGACCCTGCTTTGGGCACCCTTATAGCCTAGAGAAGAAAGCCATGGTTGTAGTGTAATCATTTTAACAGCCCAAGGCTTGACCCACAGTTAAGGTACACTAAATGTGATAGCTCTAGCTCTTCTAAGATGAAAAGTAACATTCAATAGTAATTCCATAGAATCAGTTATCCAGGGGCTTGGGAACTGGGTAATGTCAGAGAGGAAAAGCAGAAAAAAAGACAAAAACATCTTTTTTTAAAAGTTCTCTACTCTGTGGTAGGGGGCAGAGTGGGTAAGAGTGAGACAAGGGGTCCTCACGGTGCTCAGGGTGCATCATATACTTAGAAGGGGGTCACGGGGAAGACTGGGTATGAAACTGGTAGTGAAAAATGGGAAGGGGAGAAGATTCTGTAACTGACATAAATACAGGGAGAGAAATGAAAAGGGGGAGAGGAAGGAAAAGATAAACTGAGAATGAATAAGACACCGGAGAGAAAGTCAGGCAAAGAGATATGGATAAAGTGGGAAGGACGTAAAGGGACCAGGGAGAATTCCCGTACTGTTTATAAACTACACTGGGAGAAAAAAGGCAAGAGGAAGAGAAGCACACATACACAGACATGCTCCTAAAAGAAAAAAGTCAAGTACTAGAGTGAAAGTGTGGGGAAAATATATAGGAGGAGGAAAACAGAAGACTAAAAATAAATTTAAAAAAATTTTAAAGTAAAATAAAAATGAAAAAAACAATACAATCAAACAAGGTACACTAAAGGAAAGTGCCCTATTGTTTTGGATTCATTGCTCTTTTCCTCAGGCTAGGTAAGGAGCAGAGCTCAAGCCAGGACGTGTTTCTGTTCACCCTGGAAATCTAAGGTGGCAGTCCACCCCACCCAGTGCTGGGAGCAGAAGCCTGCTTACAGTGAGAACACGGCAGCAGTGTGAGCTTCCAAAATGTGCAACTCCAGCTGAACCTGGCCTGCGACCACAGGGGCCAGGTCTGCGTTCATCAGCCCCTGCCTCTCAGCAGGACTCCCCCAGTCTGCTGTCCACCTGCCGGCAGTCGCCTGTGACTGTTTCCCTCACCCACTCTGGGGACTTGGCGTGTGCGGTGGCCAAGAGGCTGCTATGGGCCCAAGATCAAACATGAGCCCTTCCCTCCCATGGCATTCCCACCAGCTCTTGCTCTGTGGTTGTAGCTGAGGACAACTTACTGAGGTCACTCACTACCTGTTGATTGTGAAAGGCCTCTCTGGAAGCCGTATCCCGTCTTTTTCTTGCTGGTTCTAATTGCAGGTGATTCTTTCAGTCCTGGGGCAGTTCTCTGGTTCTCCTTGAGCAAAACAAGTTGTTAGTTTCACTCTGCCTCCCAGCTGGTGGTTAGGCAGCCACTGTGGGCAGCATGGCATGATCTCTCCTCCAGGGTGTTATCCATTCTTCTGTACCACGTAATCTTATTTCTTCTCATCTGTCAGTTCCCTTGTGGTTCCCAGGTAACCACCACTCACTTTGGCTCCTCTCCAAGCTCTTATTTTGCAGACTCCAGGCACTGTTCTGGTGAAGCTGAGTTGCTGGAACTCACTGCTCTGCCATTTTGGGAACAGTTCTCAGTTATTTCATTCTTAAAAATTAATAATACGATGTCAGATTTTTGATCTAAGACTTCATTGCTTTTGCAAAGCACACAATATCCCATTTCCTAGCACATTATAAATACTTTAAATAATTAAAATGAAAGTAGTTTTGTCAAAATTATTGATCAAGATAATTTTAGTGATTTTATTGCTGGTATGTTGTTTCTTTCTTATTGCTTGGCTGAATATGATTCTTCTCTGGCTTATGTTTCACTGCTGACCAGTGTGGTGTGGGCTTTTCCCATGCGGATGGAGTTGCTTCTTTAAAAGAAGAACATGTTTGCCTTCTTAGGTCATGAAGACCTATATCATTCAGGAGAGACAGAAAAGAAATTAAAGCTGCAGAATTTTGTGCCCTTTGAGCATGCTGAGTTTCCTCCATTTCTGAGACATAGGACACAGCCAGGGAGAGGAAATCTTGCTGTTATTCCTGTGCAGTTGTGTACTGCATACTGAGCATGTTGGTGGCAACTGTCAGCTTGGACAGAAGACCAGTGAATGACACTGGTCCCCAGAAAGATCAAGCATTAGGAAAGCACCAGACTTCAATGTGAAAAGCTAAGCAACAATGCAGTAGTTATGTAATATGAGGTGATCATCAGAGAAGTCCCAAGTGGGGCATGATCACGTATCAAACAGAACAGATGCTGAGAGCTGCAAGGCCAGAAAGGGAGAGTCAGGATGCCTCTGGAAGCATGAAAAACTCAGCCATGGCCTTCACAGAGTGGCATGATTTGGAGTGGTAGAGGGGAGGGAGCACAAGCTGGAGGTCAACAGATTTGGGATCAGTGTGTTGGCTTCACTAAAAATGGCTCTCTGACATTTGGTGAGTGATTTCTAAGACTCAGTTTCCTTCTCTGAAAGAATACAATATTATTTCCCCAGCTGGACCCTGGGAAGCAGTCTCAGAGATGGAGATTCATGTGCAGGAGAAGGCTGGTGAGGGCATGATCATGAGGCTAACACCTGTAGAAAGGAGAGGGGAGAAAGCAGAGGGCCACAGGGAAGTCAAGCTGTGATATGGCCTCAGGGGAGGTCTCCGTCGTCCCTACAGGGGACTCTGAAGCCAGGTAGCCTTGCAGAGCTGTCCTGAACTTGAGTGAGAGGACCAGATCTTTGAAACCCAAAGCCAATCAGACTGTCAATGTGCGCCACCTCAGAAAGGGACTATGGCTGAACGAGATGTTCTGTCCTGCTGTAATAATACCTGAAAGGGGCGGGCAGTCCACAGGGTGCACCCCAGCATCCAAGTAAGACCTGCAGGGTCTGTTGTGATGAGTGATGCTGTAGCACATGATGCAGATAGGAGAATTTTAAGAAAAATCAAAGGGGTTTGGTACTCATTGGTAAATTAAGACAGCATGTTAAGATTTTCCTCTTGCCCCCCATCTTTCTCTGTGTTCAAAGGGAGGGGAAGAAAGAATGTGTTTGGGGGATAGTGGGACAATACTTATATTGGGGTTATCACACTAATTTAAAAATTATTTTCAAAAATTTTAAATCTATAGAAAGGTCACAAAAATAGTGTGATGAACATATACCTCCTTCACCTGGATTGGCCACATTCATACAACCCTTTTACCTATATCTATGCATAAAATGCATATAGTCAGATTAAATTTAATAAAATTCACATAAGTGCATAGTATCATTTAATACTCCAATCCATGTTCAAATTTTAGTGATTATCTCAATAATACTCATGATAGTAGTTGTTTTTCTGGTCTGGAATACAAGCCACACTACTATATGACATTCCATGGTTATGTCTTTTTTAGGTCATTTGTTCTGCAGCATTCTTCAGTCATTATTTGCCTTTCATGATAGTGACATTTCTGAAGAGCCCAGGCTACTTACTGGGTAATGTCTCACATTTTGGGTTTGCCTTGTGTTTCCTTAGCATTAGATCCAGATTATACATCTCTGATGCTGTCCTACACAACCAATGTTGTGTGCCCTTCTGAAATTGCAAATATTTAATTCTGGGAAGTTCTAGGCATATACAAAATTATTCAGAAAGGGACTCAACAGCCCAATCAGCTCAGCAATTGTCTTTTTTTCTTTTTCTTTTTTTTTTTTTTTTTTTTTGCGGTACTGGGGATCGAACTCAGGACCCTGCGCTTGCTAGGCAGGCGCTTATTCCACTGAGCTATATCCCCAGCCCCATAGCTCAGCAATTGTCAACCCATGACTATCTTGTTTTTCTATACTTCACCTTTCTCTCATTTTACTTCCAAGAAATTTCTGTTTTTCAGATCTTTTATCCACTAATATTTCAGTAGGCATGTGAATTTTAACCTGGTCTTTGACATTTCCCCAGAAGTCCATTAAACATCTCAAATTCCAGGTATCTAAAACTGAAGTGAATTTCCCTACCCCAGTTCTCCCATACAGCAGTCCCTCATTTTTAGATAAGCAAAGGGAAGGTTTAGATTAGAATATATCCTCCAGGTCAGTAATCAGTACCACTAAAAGCTTATTAATATTAGAGGTTTTTTGTTTGGTTTGGTTTTTTGTCTTTTTGAGGTAGGATCTAGCTATGCAGTTCAGGTTGGCTCACTTTGTAGCTCAGGCTGGTCTTGAAGTCACAACTACCCTCCTGCCTCAGCCTCCCAAATGCTGGGATTACAGGTGTGCACCACCATGCCCTGTGCAATATTAGAGTTTTAAAGTATCAGGGAAATAACTTGTGACTGTGGCTTTGTAACTTCATCATTTCTTATTGTGGAAAGCAAGGCTGTGTGGGCAAGTAGGGGAGTAGCATATGTGGGCACAATGTTGACACCCTTCCTCAAGTCCTCCCAGCTGGGGGCTCTGAGCTCAGCATCAGTGCATGCTGTGTCCAGCATTGAGTAGTCTGAGCATAGACATCGGAGGAAGGCTCTTGGGGGCTGATTGGGGGATTTACATATTACTTACCACTGACAAGCATGTATCCTTAGAAGAGTTATCTAACCTCTTTGTCAGATTTGTGGAGTGGGACAATTCCTACCTCACAGGAGTGTTTTTAGGATGATTTGAGGTAGTATAAAAAATGTGCTAAGTATAGCTTATGGAACATCATAAATGTTCAATAAATGTCAACAACTTATAATAAACTTTTAATATATGTGCAGTTGCTCCCTTTCTCAAAGCTCCTTGCCAAATATCTGGAGGTGTTGACATGTTAGTTTGCTAGGAGAAGTTTTATACCTGAGAGCATGCATCTGTGGTTAAGAGGCTGTGAAGACACTTATATAGTAATTTTTAGCATGAACAACGCAGTGCCAGTGCCAGTTCCCTGGGAGAACAGCAGGAAGTTAAATAACAAAAGCCAACCACTTGCCATCCTTTAACACCTGGCTTGCTGCCATGGTCACTTCTTCCTGTGGGGCAACCACTCCACAAGTGAGTATTCCTGCTGGGACACAGACAGCGCTTATCTCTCCACAGTTGTTAGGTGGCAACACTCAAGTGGTTGAAATGCTGGCAGAATGACAAGAAACTAGTGTCGACTTCTTTCTGGCTGGGTAGTTTCCATGTATATTCTAAGAAAGATTGCTGTAGATGGATGGATGGATGGATGGATGGATGGATGGATGGATGGACAGACGGATGGACAGATAGACTTTTCTTCAGGTTCGTGAGCTTCCTGAAGCCTCTACTCTCAATGCAGGTTTTCTGATTTTCTACTGAGAGGAATTTTTGCCTTTAAACATTGGTTTCAAGTCTAGGCCTAGCTCCAGGCTCCTACTGGAGACCAAAAATAAGCCCTGTAGAAGTACAGTGGGGCAGCTTTCTGCTTTGGCAAGAGTGTTGCATTGTAACTCACACAGGCCAAGGCAATGTATCATGCATGAAGAGCTTGTTCAGTCTGAATAGATAGTTTTCCCAGCCTCATCTTTACACATCATGTGGTCTCATTAGTGTCCCAGCCTCATTTCTTAAAGTGTGGTCCACGGCCAGTAGCATCGATGTGGCCCAGAGGTGTATATGGAATGCAGACTGTCTGATCTTGGCCCTCCTGAAGTACAGTCTGCACTTCAATAAACCTGGAGATTCACATGCACACTAAGGTTGGAGAAGCATTAAGTCCAAGCCTACTTTCACCCTAGAGTATAAGTTGGAATCAGTTTTCTTTTATTTTGATAAGGAAAGTCAATTTATGTAAAATTCATCCATCCCAAGAGTACTCAACTACTGAGTTATATCCACAGCCCATTGCAGTTTCTTTTTACTTGTTTTTTAAACAGAGTCTCATAAAGTTGCCTACCCAATACTCAGATGTGTGGCCTTATGACCTCAGCCTCCATAAATGCTGGGGTTAGAGGTGTGCACTGCCAAGCGCAGCTCAACTCACCTTTTTAGTTGCTAGTTCATGAGTATTGGCAAAAATATCACTTTCATTTAGAAAAAAATTTGAAATTAATTCACTTCTTTAGTATACAGTTCTGTGGGTTGTGACAGGGGCTAATGTTATATAGCCACCAGTGTAATGAAGAGTCCTCTCCCAAATTCACTCGTGCTGGCCCCCATGGTTGACACCTCCCATCATCCCTGGCCCCTGACAACTGCAGTCTGCGTTCTGTCTCTGTAGTTTTTCCATTTCCAGAATACCAAGTGGAGTTGTCTCAGCACTGTACACCCCAAGTGCACCTAGAGAGCTGTTGCGAGTATGGCTTTAGATCTAACAGGAGTCACGTGTCAGACTCTCGTAGTTTGGAATTTTGTTCTTCATCACAAATTGTCACAGAAGGAGTTAGACTTTGAGTTAAAGTCCCAGACACTTTCTTGGCAACTGTCTCTAAAGTGTCTGGCCCTACTCAGAGTCTATTGTTAGAGGTTCTTGCTACCTAGAAAATTTTGAGGCTCAGCTGCTGGTTTTTCGCTGAGAACTTGTCAGGTTTTTGCAGAGGGCAAGATACCTAAGTTTCTGGGAACAAGGGGAGTAGGAGCAGCCTTCACTTTCTTCTTCAGTTGAAATTTCTAGGGACTGGGTCCCCTCCACCGAGACTTAACCTGACTGTGGGGAACTGTGGAGAAGGACTACAGATCTGGGGGCAGATTCTGGGTCTGCTTTTCCAGTTGGAAATCAATGACATGAAACACATCAGGTGCTGGGAAATTTTCCTGATGACAGAGATGAGGTCTCCTTGAGACAGAATCATTTCTTCATTGCCAGTTCATGCAGAGAGCTGAGGAGAAAAGTGCTTGTAGGGGGCTGGGGATGCAGCTTGGTGGCAAAGCGCCTGCCTGGCAAGTGTGAGATCATGAGTTTGATTCCTGGTACTAAAAAAAAAGTATTTGTGAGGATATATGTCATCACCTTTGGGAACTACATTTACACACATGGCTGCTACAAGTTGTTTTATAACTCACTGACACGCCCATTTCTTTTTCTTTCTCTTTTCTCTTTTTTCCTCTTCCTCCCTTTCCCTTCCTTCCTTCCTTCCTTCCTTCCTTCCTTCCTTCCTTCCTTCTTCCTTCCTTCCTTCCTTCCTTTCTCCCTTTTTCCATTCCTTTCTTTCATCTTTTCTTGTGCTGTCCCCCCACATTTCATTTTGGGTAGTTTCTACTGCCATGTCTTAAAGTTCACAAATCTTTTATTTTGCCATTTTTTTATCTGCTATTAATCCCATTCAGTGTGTGTGTGTGTGTGTGTGTGTGTGCATATTTATTGTTAAATACACTTTATTTTCTAAAGCAGCTTTAGTTTCAAAGAATAATTGAGGGGAGGGAACATTTAATATGTTCTTCATCTAGTTTTCATTTCTAGAATTTTGATTTGCAGCTTTTTTCTTTGTCTCTGCATAATTTGATCAATATTTTTTCTAGATATTTTAACAAGTATAACATAGTTCCTGACTAATGTCCTTGACATTGTGAATTTTACCTTGTGAGTGTGGGGTACTTTCGTATTCTAACAAGTAGTCTGGATCTTTACTTTTACGATGCACTCGGTAGAAACTTTGACATGCTGGGGTCTTTTGAACTTTGCAGTGTGGAACTGTGGGGGAATTTAGCTCTGCACAGTAATCTCTCTGACTCATGGAGACCCTTCTGTGTATTCCACACAAGAGTCAGACTCGCTGGTGTGTTAGTCACTTTCTCTTCATGGGGATAAACACCCAAAGCCACAGATTAAAGAGGAGAGGCTCATTTTGGCTCATGGTGTTAGAGGGATCCGTCCATAGTCAGCTGGGTCCACAGTGGGATAGCGCAGTGGAAGGACCTGGCAGAGAAAAGCTGCTCACATTGTGGCTCCAGGAAGCAGCAAGAGCAGGGAGGAGCCAGGGAGGGAGGGTCTCTTCCAGGCCACACCCCCAGAGACCCACCTCTACTAGCAGGCCTTGCTTCCTAACACCACACTCAGCCTAACCTCACCAGTGGACTGATCCGCAGAGGAATATCAGGCCTCCAAGGTCCAGCCACCTCCCAAAGCCCTATGAGTGTATGAGGCTTTGGGGGCACAACTAGAGGTAAACCATAGCAGCTGGTATGAAGGTACCAAGAAACACTACTGCTGGTCTGATGTGAGCCCCAGATATGAGTCTCTCTTTTTCAGGTGGCTCCTCCCCTTACCTCTGAATCCCCTCACTTTGCATGCACTGGTCCATACCTAGCTGAATCACTACTATACGTGTGAGTGTTCACAGGCTTATTGGCTTATTGTTCAAAATTTTTGAAACTACTTTTATTGCTTTGTTTATTAATTACATAACATATTTTCATGAATTAAAAATCAAATCTATAGAAAAACTAAAGAAGACTAGTTTCTATTCTTCATTTCTTATCCTTTGAATTCCTTCCATGTTAAAAAAAAATAAAATCTTCACAGTCCATCCTTTCTTTTCGAAATATATTCAGGTAAATACACCCCACTTCTTAAGAAATTGGTAGCATATTGTACTCACCTTTTTCACCTTCTTTAGCAATATATGCTGGAGATTACTTCACAGTGATAAAGTGGACTATGTTTCATCCCTTTTACAGCTGCCAGGCTCTTCTGTGTGTGCACACACCTTCGTTTATTCAGCCTGTCCCCAAATGATAGACACTTCAGTATTTTCATTCTCAAGCGACTATAAAGAGTGCTGTGAAGAATGGCTTTGTACATTCAGAGTTTTTGTTTTGCCAGCTTATCTTTGAGATAGATTTTTAGAAGTGAGCTTGCCTGGTCAGAGGAAAATGCATGTATAATTTTGGTAGAATTTCCAAATGCCATTTCATATTACCATCAGTAATCTATGAGAATAGTATTTTCCCACTGTGTGTATTATCAAACTTTTGGATTTTATGTTTTGTTCTTTTGTATCCTACATCTATTTTTCCCTTTTATAAACATGATCTTTTACTGTGTAGCCTATTTTACTTCCTTTCAGTTTAATTTTTGGAATTTAGAAAGCTGCATTTTCTTTTTCGAATTTTTTAACTAGTAAATGTTTGCAGTACATGATGAGCTCCTCAATTCATCATGAGGAGCTGGTATGTGTACATGCCAACTCTTATAGATTTTTTACTCCTTCCCTTCTTTCTTTCTTTCTCCCCTCCCTTCCCCCTCCTTGGTCCCCTCACCTTTTGTAAAAGTTCTATCTTCCTGTTACCTATTATCTACCTTTTATTTTGCTCTTTAATTTATTTATATGTTGAGTTTCTCATATGAGAGAAACCATGCAATATTTAAGATTGTGTGTCTAATTTATTCCACTTAATATGGTTTCAAGGTATATCCATTTTCCTACAACTGATTCAAATTTATCTTTTGCATGGCACAATAGTACTCCATTGTGCATAAATACAAAATTTTCTTTATCTATTCATCTGTTCATGGACCTATAGGCCACTTTCAAGATTTAGCTACTACAACGTATTATAACCATGGATGTACATATACATATTATTGTAATATGATGTCTTTATAACCATTTCAGGAAGATATCTAGAAGGGGAATAGCTAGGTCAAATGCAATTTATATTTTTAATTTTTCTAGGATTCTCCATACTGATTTCCATAGTGGTTATATTAGTTTACATTCCTACCAAAAATGTAGAAGGGTCCCTTTCCCCCACAACCTTGCTAGCATTTGTTTTTATTTGATTTCTTGATTATAGCCATTCTTTTGGGAGTGAGATGATATCTCAATATTGTTTTAATTTGCATTTCCCTAATAGCCAGAGATGTTAAGCATTTTTTCATATATGTATTGGTCATTTTTACTTCTTCTGAGAAGTGTCTATTCATTTCAGTTGCCTGTTTTTTGGTTGGGTCTTTGTCTTGGTTACTTTTCTCTCATTGCTGAGACAAAATACCCAACACCCAAAATGAAGGAAGGAAAGGTTTATTTAGCTTACAGTTTGTGAAGGTTTCAGTCCATACTTGGCAGGTTCTGAGGCAGAGTGGCACATGGCAGAGAGCAAACTGTTCAGAGCAGCAGAGCACAGCAAAAACAACCAGCAAAAGGGAAGAATGGCTGCAAGCAGCCTCTTCTCTTCCCTTACATTGTAAACCACCTACCCCCACCCAGGGGGCGTGGACCTCTCACACAATCTCCATGCCCTCCTCATTCACAGGCTCAGGATGTGTACAAAGTAAGCACCCTGGCTTCCTGCGGAATCACTCAGCCAAACCTCTAGACTCCCCAATTTGACACAATGTATCAACCATAACATTCCACCCCCTTGTCAACTTGGCAACCAGACACATTTCTTTAAACCAGTTTCCAGATACAAGACATGCTTGTATTAGAACCATAATATTTTGCTCCCATACAAATGAAAATTAAACACTTCCAACATTTAAAGACACAAAATAAACATTACCATTCCAAAAGGCACCAACAGGGTAATATAGAGCATTGGGACCAAAGCAAGTCCAAAATCCAGCAGGGCTAACATTCTGTCCTGCAATTCCACATCCAGCATCTGAAGCAACTTGTGGCACATTGTGAGCTCCAAAGAGCTTGCATGAGTCCACCCCTATGGCACTTCTGGTGGTTACAGCCTCCATGGCTTTTCTCTTAGGCTCGCTTTGCTCCCTCTTTGCAGCTTTCCTTAGATGATCCATAGTCCTGTCTTTTCTAAACTTCTGAGGTCTCCAGGGCACCTTTTGCTTCACACTCGCAGCCTCACACACTGCCCTCTCAGGAGCACACTGCCTGGCCTCCCAGGCCTTTTGATATCTGGGTGGAAGCCTCTTTAACCTCAGAACTCTTGCATTCTCCTTGCACCTAAAGCCAGGGCCACATGGATGATGCCAAGGTCTGCTGCCACCTGGAGCAGTAGCCAAACTTTTCTCTCTCTTGGCCATAGGGGTCGAGTGCCTGGATCGCTGGGCACACTGAATCCAATTCTGAGGAGCAAATTTTCTATGCCGTCTCCATTCTGGAACATGGTGCTCTTTAGCTTCCTTCTCAAGGAAAGATCTTTCACGTTTACAGTTTTGAGGCTGCAAAGGGTGGAGACTTTCTGCTTGTGATGCCCTCAGGCCATCTTTTCTATTCTCCTGTTCCTTCTCAGCAATAAAGATCTCCTCAGCCTTATCTTTGCAGTCCACAGTTTTACTGGAGCTTGCTTTCTGGCCAAACTCACAACATTTTAAATCATCCTGCTGGGCTCTTTGCTCTTGATTCTCAACATAGATCTGGCTAAAAGCCCCCAACAATAGCCATGCCACTGCCCCAACATTTGACTGCCTTGAGATTTCTTTTGCCAGATTAATCAGTTTGCTGCCACCCTTAATCCCAGTCTTAGGCAAAATCTTTGGACATGAGCAAAATGCAGACCAACTTTCTGCCAAGCCATAACATACATCATCTGGAGTCCAACAGCCAATGCAGTCCTTCTTCCCAACAGAAACCTCCTGAACCTGGTCTTTACCGGCAGGATTTCCATCAACCTTCTGGTCTTTTGAGCTCTGACCAGACATCTCCAAACCTTTCCAAACTCATCCCACAAGCAATTTCCAAAGGCTCTTGAACCACATGGTCAGGTATAGTCACAGCAACGACCCCACTCTGCTGGTACCAAATTCTGTCTTGGTTACTTTTCTCTCATTGCTGAGACAAAATACCCAACACCAAAAATGAAGGAAGGAAAGGTTTATTTAGCTTACAGTTTGTGGAGGTTTCAGTCCATACTTGGCTGGTTCTGAGGCAGAGTGGCACATGGCAGAGGGCAAACTGTTCAGAGCGCAGAGCACAGCAAAAACAACCAGCAAAAGGGAAGAATGGCTGCAAGCAGCCTCTTCTCTTCCCTCACATTGTAAGCCCCCTACCCCCACCCAGGGGGTGTGTACCTCTCACACAGTCTCCATGCCCTCCACTTCCATAGGCTCAGGATATATACAAAGTAAGCACCTTGGCTTCCTGCTGAATCACTCAGCCAAACCTCTAGACTCCCCAATTTGACACAATGTATCAACCATAACAGTCTTTTATTTGGGGGAACTGATGTCTTTGAAGTTTTATATATTTTAGATATTGAGAGAAAACTGGAAAAAGTTTCTCATTCTGTAGGTTGTATCTTCACTTGGATAATTGTTTCTGTACTGTGCAGAAGATTTTTAATTGGATATAATCCCATTTGTTGATACTTGAAGTTCTTTCTTGGGAAATGGCATTTGGGATTCTGTTAAGGCAGTCTATGCCTGTGTCTGCATCTTTAAGACTTTTACCTATTTTATCTTCCAGCATATAGACTCCATTTTAATATCCAGGTCTTCGTTCTATGTTGGTTTTCATTTAGTACATGGTGAAAGACGTGGGTCTAGATTCAAATCTTCTGCATATGTACATCCAGGTTTCCCAAAACCATTTGTTAAAGAGGGTACGTTTCCTCCAGTGTGTGTCAGAGGTCAGATAGCTGAGCATGCCTATGCTTATTTCTGCATTCTCTCTATGTTCCATTGATCCACATGTCTGTTTTTTGTGCCTGTAAGGAAGCTGTATTCATCTCTTACAGAAACACTCTCAGGAATACAATACACAAAATTTCTCAAATCTAGGTTTGGAGTGGAAGAGAAGCATCTAATGTTGACATCAGAATTCAGCGGAGGTGTACAACAGTTTACCAGAAGCCTTGCTTATTGAAAATCAAATGGAATTTCTTGCAAAGATTAATAAAAGTGATACTTTTTTCACTGAGGCAGAGACATTAGTGTGAATTATCTTCCTGAGGTGACAGGATTAATAGTGTTCTAAATCCCTAATAACTAAGGGGCATCACCTTTGTGGTGCTGCTGATTTGGTGGTTGTCAGTCTTGGGTAACTGATATTTAAGAGACAAGTATCCCAGTGATAACATTGCTTCTCCTCCAAGTCAGCATTTTGTATGCAGTCTTTATTGAGGAAGGTGAGAAGCTGTGTAGTGTGCAGGTATGCGTAGTGAAATGCACTTATCAGCTTACCTGTGCAAGCAAGGTTGGCAAAGTTCACAATTCTAATGCTCACAAGTGGTTTCTGTGTATCTGTGTGTCACAGTCGAATGGTGCTAGATGTTGTGTTGGCAGAACCTTCTTTCATGTGGCCACAGGGCCTTCTTTGAGTACCACAAGACTGGAAAGTTCCTGGCAATGTTTGAAGTGCTGGTAATGTTTTCACTGTTGCTGTTGAACCTGCATGCCAGCTGTGTGAAAGATCCTATTGCTGTCAGAGCGCAGCCTGGCAGAGTGCTGCGTGAGGGCTGAGTCAACTAGTTAGAGGCCACAGGAGGCACAAGAAAATTCCACAATAACTCTGATGTTATCCATAGAAATTGGTCCTGTCTTAGGTGCATGGCTGACAAGTTCTTTAAATGTTTTTTTCACTCACAATTACAAGAGGGCCTAGACTGAGGAAGGTAGACTGAAGATGGGAAATTTATGACCTGCACTATCATTCTCGTTAACCTGATATACAACTCACGGCACGGTAGCAGTCACTTGTAACAGAGGAGCATAACGCTTACCAATAATGTTTCCAAGAGGGCAGCATGAGGTTTGTGATGGTGTCAGCTCAAGTTCTGAGCCAGGCCAAAGACCTGGCACTACTTATATGGAGGAAAGCTTACTACCAGTGTAAGCTTCCTTTGTGCTGGGGTGTGTGTGTGCTAAGCCAGACACCTTCTAGTGCATGCAGTTCCCACCTGAAGGTGCACAGGACTCCATATTTTGTAAGTAAAGACATTGTATTTCAGGAATTTACAAAATGTTCCCAGACAACTAGTAAGCAGCATGCATTTTAAATAGAAGTCTGGCTGATTCTAGGAGAAAACTAGTGCTGATTAGCGCTTTCAGGAGGAGGTGGGAATATTGAGAGCTGACTGACACAACAACCCGGGACTCAGCAAGAACTTGAAGGGAGATCCCAATATGACAAGGCTTTTAGGCACCGACATCATACTCTGAACCCACTCGCTCCCCTTTGAGGTCCTAAGTACCTGTCAAACCCTCTTTAGAAATGAAAAAGCTGTGGCCCAACAGCGTAGGTGAAACACCTAAGTCCAGACCGGGCATCCAGGGCTGGTCTGTGTGCTCTCATCTTCACGCCCTTTCACATGCTGTCAGGTATAGGCAGACACTGCATATCTATATTTCAGCATCCTCTCACTTGATCAGTGCATACTTCAAACATATACATGTGACACTAAGAACTTTCTATTTCAGGATTTGCTGAAATAGTAAAGTTATTCTTTATGAGTAAAGCTCATTCTGTCTCCCTGATGGAAATAATCCTTCAGTGGAAAAACAGATGAAGTAAGGTTCTTTTCTTGTCTACGTTGCAGATCTCACTGAAGAGGTATTAGTTAATACCTTAGGCAATTCTTTTCTTTAATGAAAGGCCAGTGTCTGAGAGTATATGTGAAGGAACAGCTGACTGAAACCAGTACCTCCATCACTAAATGTCAAAAGCTTGTGTGTAAAGAACACTTGCCAACCAGCAAATGGGGCTCCTGTTCAAAGGGCAGCAGTGTTAAATTTATAGGTAAGGTTTGAGATCTTTTAAACTGCCAGTCAGACCTCTTACTCAGCTGTCTGCAGGTCTCCACGCAGTAGCTGCTACTTTTCTTGAGAATTTTCTAGGTGTGAGGCATTGTGCTGCAGGGCTCACAGCAGAGATATCTTACAATCTAGCAAGGAAGACTGTTACAACTGAATGTGTCATTCACAAAATTGGAGGTAAATGCTAAGTGCCACCTGAGTGGAACCAGACCTCAGAAATTTAGAGAAGGAATCCATCTCTTCCAAAGAGATGGACAGATCCACGCACTGCTCAGATGACAACTTCTCCCTGAAATAGACCTGCTGTGTCTGTCTTCTGGCCCCAGGAATGACTTCAGGCCTTTGCAGGAAGGCAACACTTAGCTACATACCTGTAACTTACACTCACTCAGCTTGTCTCTGCTCCTCTAGGTCTAGACGGCCTTGATCAAACCACACTTTTCACCCTATGTTAGATCAAAGACCTTTCTGAGACTTTGGCAAATTTGAGGATGTTGTGATCATATCCTGTAGGCTTCTGTTGCTGTTGTCCCTGTTCTGTGTAATATTGATCCCACCTTTTTAATGAATATTCCCTAATACTCTGTGAGCCCTGGTGAGGCAGATCTCAGGCTGAGCTGAAGGCAGTTTCCGGGGAGACTGGATGGCTAAGGGCTGTCTGCCAGGGTCATGCCAATCAGCTGGGGGTGAGACTCCTCCGTTCTGAAGAACGGGCTTCACTCACGCTTCCATCCAGTTTCCTTATACCTCTTGCTTTTGTCTCTTTCTCAGGAGCAAAACTGACTTCTGCGGACATACTAGCCACCCCTCCATCTCTTGGGCTTTTGCTGACACCTGTGTCCTCAGGCTCTCACTCTCTCCTCAGAAGCCTTCTCTCGGTATTTTTCCCAAATAAAAATGTGTTTGTGCCAGTTGAAGATGAACACACTTGTTCCCTAATTCCATTTGCTCATTTTAAATACTCGGAGGCCTCAGAGAGAGAAGTTGCTGTAGTGGGGAGAATATAGGCTTTAGGGCCTGAACTGAGTTGGCACCTTGGCTCCTCTGGTTTTAAACAACTCCCTTTGGCTCTCTGAACCTCAGTTTTCTTGCCTGTCAAACAGAAGAATTATCAGTATCAGTGCCAAGTAGCTCTCCGTGTGGTACTGAGTGCCCGGAAAGTGCTTGATGTCTCCCTCCTCACACCTTGCACAGCCCTTTCAGTTGCCATGTGGGGCTCCTGGCTTTATGGCTGGGTTCTCATTGACCGCAAAAATGCTTGCTGCGTTTATTTTTTCACTACACAAATTTGAAACCCTCTTCTAAGAAAACAGTCCTGAAGAGGGTCCTCTAGCTGTTGTCAACCTCGACACAGGTGTCCAGGGAAGGGAAGTGGGGTGCTTATGGGAGGAAAGAACAAGGATCTCTTGGGGGGAATATTTATGTTTCTAGTGCCAAGGCTTCTTCTGTCTCTCTAGTTCACCTGTTTACCTCTTCGTTCATGTTCTGTTCTCCTTAGAGCCATTAACCAAGAATGTGTAGTTGATTTCCATTAAGACCACGTCTGAATTGTAGCAAACTTGTACTTTTCCTAACTTGGGGCATTATGTATTATTTTCAGAGAGTTAAATATATTTATGGTAAGACTGGATCAATTAAAATCACTCAGTATTATTTGAAAATCTCTACAGTCTGGTGCTAAGAGCCCTGAACATCACTGGGTATCACAGGTTAAGTAGGAAGTTTTGCATTTACTGCAATCTTCATTGAAATTTGACTTAACCAAATTAGAAAGAGAAAGCATGCAATAAGTTCAGGCCTTCAATTTATAGGCATGGAATAAGCTGTCCCATCTACACTCCCAATTTGTGGGACCTTGGGAAAGAAGCAGCTTCTCTGTGACAATAAGTTATAAATATAGAGGCAAATAAATAATCTAAGCAAGTGTTATGTTAGATCCCTGATAAGGTAGGGTGCCATTAGGAAGCCAGAGCTGCCCCTCATTGAGCTCCTTTAGATTGAGGGACTTGGTCTGGCAAGTCACCCCTGTGAAGTCTGGGTGGATAAATGGAACAAGAGAAGCTCTCTTGATAGTCAGGTAGAGCATAATGAGCAAAACCTTGGGAAACTTGGAATGCCTGAGAGCCATAGTATTTTCAAGTCCATATGAAAGGGCAGGTGTTTTCTCTCCACCTGAACCCATGGAAGAGGCCTGAGTGCAGGGAGCAGGCACATCCTTTGGTGTGGACAAGCACTATTCAACATGCACAGAGGTCCCTACCACTGGGATGAAAGGGTAAAGACTGTGTCACGGGAGCGGGACTCACACATGTCCATCTGATCTGCTTCCAGCCTGGATCGGGCGTGTTTACTTTGAGCCCAGACCCGTCTGAGATTTTTGAAGGAATCCACTGTTACTCCTTAACTAAAGTGCCAAGTAATATCCAAAGTGCGAGTATCTAAAAAATACAAGCTTTCCCTGCCAATCTAGAGAAGTGTGTATATTTGCCCTACCCTGGGCTAACCAAGGCACTTGTGCTTCCTCTTGACTTACTCCTGTTATCTCAGCTCTGGAGAAACATGTAATGCCAGTGACACTCTGTAAGGAAGGGAGAGATCTTCTCTCACCTTGAGTCTCTCTCGGGAAAGGATGCAGTTTCATGCTTTCCTAGTTCCTGCTATAGAAACCATGTAGAAGTGTTTGCTCTCCAATCTTCATTGAAAAAATCCTTGGTATAAGTTACCACATCCATGAAGATTTGCTGTAAAGAATCTCTGGTCCTAGAATCTCTGGTCCTAGAATCTGAGAAGCTGTTTTCCTGAGAAATGGGTTTGCTGTTAATCTTAGTGCTCAGTGTGGTGAGCATACTGACCGTGTTTCCTTTTTACTCGGTCCACTAGGAATCATTGATTTGGACTGCCTACTCCTGCTGTATGACTATGCTATATGTGTCTCTATATCTTATTCTCATTATTATTCTGTTCACTTTATGTTATCTTCACACTGGTTTCAACTAATTATAGAAGTATTTTACATAGTGCCTATTCTTTTAGGACCATTCAAATGCTTTGGGAAATAGAAGGATATAAACAAATAAGGTTTCATATAAATAAATGGCAGAATTATAAAATGGAGACTGGAAATGTTCACAGTTCCCCCTGACTAAAACAACTCATCAGAACTCATCACAAAAATCAGTGCATTAGCTGCTCATGCCGCCATAACAAAACACCACAGACTTGATGAGTTAAACAACAAAAGTTTATTTCTTCATTGTTTGGTGGCTGAAAGTCTGAGCTCAAGGACTGGCAGGTCTGGTTTCTCCTGAGGGGTCTCTCCTCAGCTTATGGATGGTCATTGCTTTGCAGTGTGTGACTGTCTTCCTGTAGATGTGTCCTTTCCTCTGTAAGCACATGCATCTCTGGTGTCTGTGTCCAAATTACTTCTTGTGAGTGTTGAGATAGGGTCTCACTACGTAGTTCAGGCTGGCATGAACTCACTATGTAGCTGAGGCTGGCCTCAAACTCACAGTGATCCTCCTGCCCTCACTGTGATGACAAGTGCGTGCCCAGCCTAAATTACTTCCTATCAGGCCACCAATCAGTTTGAATTATGCTTACCTTAGGCCCACAGTCCCATTCTGAGGTTCAAGGGGCTTAGATCCTCAACATGGAATTTTCACAGGACAGGATTCAGCCCGTAATAACTACCAGGTATTTTCAGTATCCTTGGTGCAAGGATTTGCTCCTGGGACTTTTCTTCTCCTGGTCTGGAGGGACAGGTACAAGCCTGCAGAAAGCCTTAGCACAGACTGTGGTGGTGCCACAAAATGCCTCCTAAGGGGCCTCTACCTGTGGACAGAGATGGCTGTTTGGTTTGTAATGTTTTTTGCCAGCATCACCTGTGACAAACAGGACAAGCCTGGTTCACTCCTGCTGGGCATGTCTGTCCACTCTTCTGCCTGTGCCTCAGGTTCTAGGTGGTGTAATAGTTCCTGACCCACCAGCAGAACCCCAGCCTGTGTTTTGGCCAGTGCAGGGCACACTAAATTTCATTCAGATCAGTCTCAGCAAGGCTTTGTTATTTCCCAGAGTCTTGCAATAAGGCAAACCCGGTGCTAGCAACCCCACAGTCATGGTGCAGCATATTGATAAGGACAGGGAAGGGGCCTGTCCTCATTGGTCCCACCTGTCATCCAAAGGTGAGGCGAGAACCCAGGTGTCTAAACAGTGCTTCTGAAAGTAGCACTGTTCACATTCTTGACTCTTGCAGGTAAACAAAGGTCATTTGATTGAAGCAGTCAACCAAGTGAGCTTCCCAAGGAGGCTAGAAGAAAGCCAGTCTTTTACTCAGATCTCTCAGCAGACTGATAACATCAGATACAAGAAGGTTTTTTCATAAACAAGTCAGAGAGGGCTCAGCCTGCGTTTGCATTGTGACAGAGCCCTGCTCAAGCTGTTGGTCACAGCCTTGCCCCACTGCAGAGCCTGGCTTATGGGCAGGAGGCTGAGATCATATGCAGTGTGCCTGTCCCAACATTAGATCAGAAATGAGATTGGCACAAGCAGTTTCAGAACAAGCAGGGTGCTTCTGTTTTGTATCATCTCACAAGAGGAAAGAAGAGAAGGTTATTTTTCACTGTGTTTTGTTAGTAGCAGTTTCCTGATTCCAAGATAGTACAAAGTTTTCCATGGCAAAAATCAAAGACTTGGCCAAGATCGAAAGAAGCAAAGCAGTTGAGGGCTGCAGTGTACCAAAGTGCAACCTGCTGTCTGTGCTGACGCTTCTGTCTCTGCTCTGGTCACGGTTTTCTGGACAGCTATTGGTATTCTGGGCCCAGGGGTGTCCCCTAATGCTACAATGCTGCTAAGCCTTCTGTAATCCCCACCTAGCACTTAACGCAGGAACCTTGAGACAGCTTTTAATTGTGTACCTAAATTTCCAGTAATCTGCTAGGCTCCCTAAGATCAACTAGTTGCTGACTAAGGAAATAAAGATTTCTACCTTTTTCCTCATCCTCTTTCTCCTCTTCCTTCTCATTGTACAGAGAAATTTTAGGTTCACCACAAAATTGAGAGGAAAATATGGATATTTCCCATATGTCCCTGACCTCCACAAACACACAGCCTGCTTTACTATCTGCATCGCCCATCAGAGTGGTACATTAATTACAAATGATTAACCTATATTGATATATCACCTCACATCCATAGTTTATCCTAGGGCTTGTGCTTGGTGCTGTGTATTCTGCGAGTTTGAACAAATATATAATGACAGCTACCTACTGTTATAGTATCATACAGAATAATTTCACTGCTCTCAAAATACTCAGTGCTCTGCCTATTCATCACTTTCCTGTGTCTCCAACCCTGGCAACCGCTCATCTTTTGACTGTTCACATAATTTTGCCTTCTCCAAAATGTTATATAATTGTAATGTTGCAAAATGCAGCCTTTTCATATTGGCGTCTTTCAGTGAGCTAAGATATACTTCAAGTTCCTCCTCGTCTTTTCATGGCTTGCTAACGCCTTTCTTTTTGGCATTGGATAACACTCCATTGTTTGGCTGTACCCTAACTGATTCATCCATTAAATCACTGATGGGCATCTTGGATGCTTCCAAGTTTTGGTAATTATGAGTAAAACTGCTATGGATATCCACATTCAGGTTTTGCTGTGGACATGTTTTTAACTCATTTGGATAAGCATCAAGGGCATGGTTTCTGTATCACATCTTAAAAATATGCTCAATTTTGTAAGAAGCTGCCAGACTGTCTTCCACAGTGACTACACAATCTTTCAGTCCAACCAGCACAACCTCACCAGCACCATACGCTGTCAGTGTTCTGGAGTTTGGGCACTCTGCTGCGGTGTAATATTCTCTCACTGTTGTTTTAATTTGCATGCCCCTCAGGATGTATGATGCTGAATATCTTCTTACTTGCTTATTTACCACCTATCTTTGGCATGGTATCTGTTCAAACACTTTGACCTAATTTTTAACCAAATTGTTCGTTTTCTTATTGTTGAGTTTTAAGAGTTCTTTATATATTTAATATAATAGCCCTTCATCAGATTTGCCTTTTGCAAATATTTCTCCCAGTCTGGGGCTTATCTTCTTCTCTTGACATTGTTTTCTTCCCAGAGCCAAGGTTTTTTAATTTTAGTGAACACCAGCTGATCAGTTGTTTTGTTCATGGAGTGTGCTACTGGTGTTGTACTGGAAAGCTCATTGCCATGCCCAAGCTCATCTAGGTCTTCTCCTTGGTATTTTCTATCATAAGTATTTGGAAGATTGAAGTTTACGGCTACATTTAATTTTTTGCATGCGAATGTCAAGTGGTTGCATTGCCATTTGCTGAAAAGCTGCCTTTGCTGTGTTATATTGCATTTGCCCTTTTTCAAAGCTCAGTTGACTGTATTTATCTGGGTCTGTTTTGGTGTTGTCTTTTCTGTTATATTGCTCGCCTTGTCTGTTCTTTTGCCAATACCACTGCCTCAACACTGCTGCTTCATGGTGGGGCCTGATGGCGGGTAACCTCCACCCTCCAACTTTGTTCTTCAGTTTTATGTTGGCCGCCGTGAATCTTCTGCCTCTCCATACAAACTTTAAAGCCCATCAATATCCCCAGAATAACTTGCTGTGGTTTTGTTTGAGATTGCATTCCATCTACTGCGCACAGAGAAGAATCCATATCATATTAACATTAAGTCTTCCTACTCAGGAACGTTCTCTCCACTTTTAAAGTTCTTTGATTTATTTCATGGGAGTTTCTGGTTTTTTCTCCTATAGATAGTGTAAATATTTTAGGTTTGTAGCTAAGTATTTCATTTTGGGGGGCTGCTAAAGGAAATAGCATTGTGTTGTTCCTTTCAAATTCCACTTGTTCATTGCTGAGATCTAAGAAAACGTTTGGCTTTATGTTAACCTTACATTCTCCAACATAGCGATAGTTGCTTATTAGTTCCATGAGTCTCTTTGTCAGTTCTTTTGTATTTTGTGCATAATCATGTCATTGTGACTGTCTGAACAAAATAGTTTTATGTCCTCTCTTGCAGCTTGTATACATTTATTTCCTTTTACTGTCTTATTGCATAAACCAGAACTTAAACGTTTCTCACCATTAAGTATGATGTTAGCTGCAAGTTTTCATAGACATTCTTTACTGAGTTGAGGAAGTCTCCCTCTATTCTGTGTTTACTAAGAGTTTTTATAATCAATAGGTGATGAATCTGATGAAGTGTTTTTTCTCCATGAAAATTATTACTTAATTTTTTTCATTTTTAGCCTGTTCATATGATGGTTTACATAAACTGATTTGCAAATGTTGAACTTGCATAGCTGAAATAGAATAAATTGCAGGGTGTACTTCATTTTATACATTATTGGATATTATTTGCTAATATCTTATTGAGGACTTTTGTATGTATGTACATGAGGGACATGGATCTATAGTTTAATTTTCTTACCATGTCTTTGTATAATTTGTGCCATTAGGATGCTGCTGGCCTCGAAAAACACATTAGTAAGTATTCCTTCTGTCTCTGTCCTCTGAAGGCAATGGTAGGGAATTGGTATAATTTCTTCTTTCAGGATTTGGTAGTATTTACCAAGGAATCTATCTCGGTCTGGTGCTCTCTGTTACTGAAGATAATGAATTATTGATTCAGTTTCTTTAGTAGTGGCTCACTTCATCTAGGTTATGAAATCTGCATGCATAGGATTGTTCAGAGTGTGGCTTTCTTATCCTTTTAATGGCCATTGCATCTTTGGTAATGTCCATTCTTTTATTTCTGATATAATTTATGTCCTCTCCTTTTCTTCTTAATTAGCCTGCCTAGGGACTTTTATTGATTTTGTTGATCTTTATAGAGAACCAACCTTTCATTTTAAAAATTTTTCTCTGTTGATTTCCTGTTTTCAATTGCATTGACTTCTGCTCTAGTTCTTATTATTTATTTTCTGCTGCTTACTTTGGATTTAATTTACTCTTCCTTTTCTGGATTCCTAAGGTAGAAGTTTAGAATGTTGATTTCATATCTTTATTCACTTCCAATATATGCATTCAATGCTATAAAGTTCCCCCTAAACACTACTTTTGCTGGATCCTGCATGAAAACCTAAGAGTTTATTTTTTCATCTGTCTTGCTTTTTACTTGATAGAAGCAGTGGCGACTTCCAAGCTCTTTACATAGCAAAGGGGAAATACTCTACCTCTTTTTATCCTGTACCTAATTTGGGTTTAAGAATAGTCTCCCAGGTTATATCATGTTCCCAGAAACATGGACCAAATCCTCAGTAAGCAAGTGCTGTGGTTGGATATGGTCTGAGTGTCCCAGTGTGATGATGTCATGAGGCAGTAGAGACCAGTTCAAGACCAATGGGTCAATGAGGGCTTTTAGATGAAATAGATGGGCTGGGGATATAGCTCTGCAGCACAGCACCTGCCTGGCAAGCAGAAGGTCCTGAGTTCAATTCCTGGTACAAAAAATAGATGAAATAGCAAAATAGAAGGGGATATCTCTGGGTCTTGCTCTCACTCCTGTTCTGTTCGTGCATTGTCATGTGTTCCTTCCTGTACACATTACCACTATGACACCTTCCATCCTGAGGACTTCATCAGAGCCAAAGAGGAGCTGGTACCATGCCTGAGAAGGAACTATGAGCTAAATAAAACTCTTCTTTCAAAGTACTCAGACTCAGATATTTCATGATAGTAACAGAAAACATATTAATACAGTGAGTGTTAGCTGTTGTTGCCTTCATTTACTGATGCCATAGGGTTTCAGAGATTGTTGCTTCTTACCATGAAGAGTGGAAAGAGAAACAGAAGAAGATATAGTACTTGCCTTTGAGAGATTGAAAATCTCTATTAAAAAGAAACATTTTATTTTCTAACCCTTCATCAAAAGGATTTGAAAATTTAGTTACTAGTTGACACATATGAGTAGCTTATTTTGCTGATCAGACTTAACCCTAAAATTTGAGATAAACTTACTTAATCCATTTTTATATCAAATGAAACACAGTAGAGTTAATAAGATAATACATAGAAAATGAAGATCAGAGATAAAGTTAGTAAATCAATGTGCTGAGCATAGTTGCTACGGTGAGTGTATAGTTTTGCTTTGAGCTTCCACAAAGTCAGGTCAAAGAAAGAAAACACAATACAACTCCTAGTTTTCATCATCACAATTGTGAATATGTTACCACTTCTTCAGGGCAGACAGAACTCCTCAAATCATGTTTTATATACAGCATATTGACTGAAATAATATTAACAGTTCTGCCAGAAGTGTAGTTGTTAATTTCATAAAGATGCCTTCTTTGGTGATTAAAAAAAAAAAACCGTGCTATTGCAGGATTCTAATTCCATTTAATAACAAATCTCAGAGTATCTAGAGAATTGATAATCTATTAGTCTTAATCAGAATTAAATGCTTACTTCTTTCTTTTTTACTTAAAATATGTGACCTTGGTGAAAGGATAAGGAAAAAAATAAAGGCAGATTTTGATTTAAATTCCCAGAAGAATCCATGACAGAGATGATACCTTTGGCTGATTTGATGAGAATGTTTCTCTACTTTCATGCATTCATTAACTAAAGTGTTTTGACTTTTAATTTTTATGGTCAACTTCTAATCAAGGGGTGTTAAAGTGTGATCACTATTACTGATGTTCTAGGACGGGCAGGATGCAACGTAGTATCAGTAGGGAGCCTTGTAGCGCCTTCAGTGAGCATTCTGCTGAGTCGCTGTGCCCATTCCTCAGGCAGGAGACTGACTCTCACTCATAATGACCAAGAAAGTCTTCATATAACACAACATGAAAGGATTTCTTAGAGTTGTCAAAAAATCTCAACTATTTGTTGTACATAGAAATTTTTCACTCTGGTGTGAAAATAATTTATAACTGCAGAAAAGTGTGAAAAATTCTGATGGCAAAATGATTGGGAGCAAAGGGCCTAAGTACAAAGATTTCCAATTTGTTTTTCCTGGCAATATTATGTGCCAAATGGAAGAATTTAGTGAGTAAATTAAGTTAGAAGGTGATTCATATGCCAGAAAGCCTGAAGAATATCATAGTAAAAAGTCCCCTTTTGTTTGGTAATGCATTTGTGAAACCTATTTTGAAAGGCAAATATCATTATGTGATTCTCTTGTTGCATTTTTCCACAGGAAAAAAAGATAGACAGGTAGTTCATATGGCTTTTTTTTTCTTTATGGCATTTTGTTTTCTCCTGATTCTTCAGCACAAATATTAGGTGTCAATATATAAAATACAGAAGCACTCTGCCATGAAGAAAGATAAACTTCAGTCATCTGCAGGAAAGTGGCTGCACTTTGGGTGCAGAACCACCACGACTGTAATGTGGAGTGAAATAAATCAGCTTTGCCTGGTTTCTCTTATGTGAGAAACTCAAAATACAAAGAACGAGCAAAATAAAAAATAATAGGAGGTAGGGAGCTAGATCTTTTTCAAAAACAAGAGAAAGGGGATGAAACACTGAATTAAATGTGGGAATCTAATTCCAGACAGACACATTGTATTCCATGATGCTGGCTGAATCCGGGCTGCTGAGTAACATTAGGAAAGCAGGTTTCAGGAAGTGCAAGCCCCATCGTGCATGCTGGAAGTTGCCATTTGAAGATGAGGCACTGGACTGGTCTTGAAAAGGTTATCTGAAGAGTTTAGTTTTTGCAAAGATTTCGTGTATGCAAGCAAGTAAGGTTTAGTGACAAAGATCCAGGAGAATATGAATATTTAGCAAAATGTAAATCTCTGAGTCTTGTTTTAGACGGTTGATGTATTATTTAATGAGAGCCGCAAAAACTAAAGAGAAACTCGAACTTATCTTTTCCTGGTGGTACTTGGGTTGGAACTGATAATGCTAAGAGACGCCCTGAGGAACCTTCTACCCTCCAAATGTCCTTCTCCTTGCTGCTATGTGGAGTAGTAATCCAGGTGCCCCATAGCAGTCTGGATGAATCACCCATGCTAACACCATAATTCCCTTTTTTACCTTGTTTACTCAGAGGTATAACGAGAGTAAAATTACTAGAGGGAAATCTTAGCTTCCAGTTCAGTAGAATCGTTGTTGTGCTTCCTGGCACAAGCCTTTCTCTGACTGGAATTAAGTCTTCAAGGCTAGTAGACATAAGATCACAAGAATAGGAAGTAAAATTTTTTTCTAGAGGGTCACTAGGAGTAATGGTGAGTGATACAATTCCCACTTCCTCCCCTTGGTTCCTGGACCTATGTATTCTGCTCCTGAAGACACAGTATCATATATCAGACACTGATTCCAATCATAGCCAACCTTTTGGAGAAATATGCCCCACACAAGGTATTGGCACCTGCTTGGAGCTGTAATTACATATTCAAAAGGCCTTTCCACTTTTCTGTCAATCCAACTGCTTCTGGATGGTGGAGAAATTGGTAAGACCAATGAAGTCTATGAGCATGAGCTCATTGCCACCCTTCTTTAGCTGTGACGTGTGTTGCTTGGTCAGAAGCAATGCTATGTGGAATTCCATGATGGTGGATAAGACATTCTGTTAAGTTCACAGATGATAGTTTGGCCAAAGTATTACATGCAGGGAAGGTTAATCCACACCTGAAATGAGTATCTATTTCAGTAAGGATAAAGCATTGTCCTTTCCATGATGGGAAGTGGTCCAGTATAACAAACCTGCCATAGGCTGCACCCTAGGGAACTGTGCCTTATTTGAGACTCATTGTTGGTCTCTGTGCAAGCAGACCAGGCATTCAGAAAGGACTGTGGCCAGTTCAGCCCTAGTGAGTCGAAGTCCATGTTAATGAACCCATGTATCACCTCCATCCCTGCTGCCGTGACTATTTTGTATATGGGTGCTGGACAGTGACTGGAGTGGCTGAAGAAAAAACTGCGATCCATAGACCGTCTGCACTAGGAACAGGTCATCCTAGTCACGTGATTATTAAAGTCCTCTTTTGCTGAAGCTATATTGAGGTGAGCATTTAGGGGGACACAAACACCTTCCCATATTCTGTCCACATGGGGAGATCTGTCCATATACTCCTTCCCCAAATGTCTTTCTCACCAATTTTCCAGTCACGTTCCCTAGAAGTCCCTGACCGCCCAGACCACTGTCTACAGCTGAGAAGTCAGAACATAGGCATACATCTGGCCATTTTTATCTTCAAAACACAGGATTGGAAGCTATGCTGCCTGAAGTTGTGCCTACTCTGAAGATTTCCCTTTGCCACTGTCCTTCACGGATGTCCTGGAAAGGGGCTGTAGTGCTGCAGCTCACTGCTTCCAGGTGGTGCCTGCATAAGGAGATCCATCTGTAAACCAGGTCTTAGTCTTCTCTTCCTCTCAGCTGCTCACAAAGTACACCATGAGGCCAGAGCTTCATGCCCAGGGACAGAAGGCAGTGTTGCAGGAGGAGGAACAAGGGGCTTTTGGCCTCTTGGGCCCAGTCATGGATATACCGCTTCCCTTTCATTGTGTGCCATTGCTGGGTATGTCTGACATTAGGACTGGGTCAGACAGCAGCGAGTTCATGATGGACATCTTGGGTTGCATGTTAACTTGGTGTCCCAGGGTCAAGCATTCAGTTTCCACTAAGGCCCAATAGCAGGCCAGGATCGATTTCTCAAAGGGAAAGTAGTTATCTACAGAGGATGTCAGGGCCTTGCTCTAAAATTCTAAGGGCCTTGTCTACTATTCACCTTTGGGGCAAGCCAGAGCCTCCAGATAGCATTCCTATTTTCCAATGAAGCCTTAAGGACCATTGGATCTGTTGAGCCATAGGGGCTGAGGGGCAGAGCAGACTGCCCAGCAGCCTAGACCTGCTGCAAATCTTCTCCTATTTTGGTCCCTACACAAAACTAGCAGCTTTCTGAGTCACTTGGTAAATGGGCTGCAGTAACAAACCAAGTGAGAAATGTGTTGTGTCCAAAATTCAAATAGGGCTATATGGTGTTGTGTCTCTTTTGGTTATAGAAGGGACCAGATACAAAAATGTATCATCCACTTCAGACAAGGTCTCTCCACATGCCCCACACCACTGGGTTTCACTGACTTGAAGGGACTTTCAATTTTAGGTGGATCTATTTTCTGTTATCTGGCACACAAAGGCTTTCCCAACAGGCCCAGAGTCTAAGTAGCATACTGTCATTGATGTAGTGGACCCCTGTGGTACTTTATGGGAAAGAAAGACTGTTAAGTTTGCTACAAACTAAGTTGTAACACAGGGCAGTGAAGTTAACGTATCCCTGAGGGAATACGGGAAGGTGTGCATATCCCTGAGGCAGGACAGCTGAGCAGCAGAAAGCAAATTGCTTCTGGTAGACCTTATGGATAGGTAGAGAGAAAGAGGTATTTGCCCAATCATTACCTATGTAGCATGTACCGGGTACCAGGATATGTGTTAATATGGTCAAGTAAGAAAACCGCATCTGGTACAGCAGTTGCAATTGAAGTCACCAGTTGATTAAGCTTAGTGTAATCCACCATCGTTCTCCAAGAACCATCCATCTTCTGTGCAGGCCAAATAGCGGAGTTCAACAGGAACTCTCCTATTTGTGGTAGGAACCACCACACCTGCATCTTTCAAGTCCCTCATAGTGACACTGATCTCAGCCGTTGCACCAGGGTTGTGATACTGTTTTGGATTCACTGTTTTCCCAGGTAGAGGACTCTAAGGGCTTCCATTTGGCCTTCCCTATAATAGCACCTCTTACACTATAAGGCAGGTAACCAATACAGGGATTCATCCAAGTATGAAGTATATCTATCCAAATGATGCCTTCTAGAACAGGGGGAATGACCACAGGATGGATTTGGGGACCTGCTGGGCCCACAGTCAGTCCTTGGGATAACTTCCACAAATTACCTGACCTCCACAGGCCTCTGCTCTCATTGGAAGGCTACAGTGTCATTTTGGATGTCCTAGAATCAGCCTTGATTCAGAGCCATTGTCCACTGTCCCCCAAATGTCTGATCATTTTCTTTTCCTGGGTGTACATAACTCTAATACAGTTGGCTTAAGCCCAATTAGGGAAGGGTGAAAAAAGCATTAAAATATAACTCTTTGATAGTTTGTCAGGGTCCTTCTCAAGGGGACCTGGCCTCCCCTTCATTCAAGGAACTCAGGGTCTCTCAATTGGCTCAAGACTGGGAATTTGTTGAGGGACCATTATTTTCTGTTGCTACAATTTGAGGTACATTTTTGTTCATTTGGACTAAATAATACTTTGCTTATATAAATCCAGTAAAAAAAATTGGTAGGCTTCCTATTTCATTTTTGGAAGCATGATGAATGATCAGTCAACCCTACAGATCTAAATGTGTGAGGCCACTCCAGTCATTGCATTAGGGTAAGTGCACCCAAGTCATCTTTCTGGTTGAAGGCAACTGCTTGGCCCCTACCCTTCTGGGAGCCAGCTAAATTTAAGTTTTCCAGTTGAGGAAATCTGATCCTTTCTGTAAAGCCAGGCATACAGAGAAAAGCATGATGGGACTCTTCAAGGATGCTGATGCTCCCCTCACAAATCTGTTACATGAAGTGCCAGAGAAGGATACATTTTCTGGTTAATGTGATGGAAGCCAGAAATCAGGACTGGAAAGGAGGTGTCAGAGAGGTAAGTATGCCCTTCAGACTCATAGCCCCAATGAACTGCCACAAGCAGGCCCCGGCTCCTAGCTGCAAGTCAACTATCGTGCCCCATCATCCAGTTACCTCCCACAGACCCACCTCTGAGTGCATCAGTGAGAAAGATTAGACTTTTCCTGGAGAGTCCACTCCACCATTTCCATTTCTTTGAGTCTTTGAATATACTCATCAGTGGTAAATCAGAAAGCGAGCATCCCCAGCTCATTCATGGTAGGCCTTTTCTGTTCCATTCCTCAGCTATCCAACCAATCAAATAAACTATTAGCATCCTTTTTTGAAACTCCAAAAGCTACAGCATTAAATTCTAAATCTCTCCTTAATGGTCCCATATCAAGAAACAGCATGAATGGCCCTGACTCAAGGCTAGCAGTTTTCTGTAGCTGTTGGTTTCAAGCAGGAGCCTAAAGTGGTATCTTTCTATGGTCTGTTGGCCATTTCAGAACTTTAGAAATGTAATGGTCAATTCACTAGAAAATAACAAATAACTAAATAAATTTTACAAGAGGACTTCAAGATGGCAACTGGGTAGGCAGCGGAGAGAGAACCTCCCGGAGGAATGCCACTCAGACAAAGGAATATAGGAATATAGCAACATGTGAAGGACAGAAGGGAAAGAGGTGGGTATCCTGAACTCAGGAAGGATCTGAAAGGGGAATTGAAGCCCTCAGAAAGACTAAGCAAAACTTCTGTTGGAGGAAAGGATTGGAGATCCCCCTGGCGCAGTCAGGGGGAGAGGAGAAGGAGGAAGTCACCACTCCAAGCACACCCATGGCCCATGCCCTCGTTCCGGCATTCCCAGCTTCAGCTTCGGAGGGCCATGCTCACGGAAGCCTCCCGACTCGGCCAGGGGAGAGCGGAGTTCCGAGCGCTGGTCCAGGGCTGGAGAGAGGAGGGTGTAGCCAGGAAAGGAGGCAATGGCGGTCAGGAGCAATTGTTGAACCCAGTGTGAGAAGGAGAGGTTGTGACAGCCACTGGGGCAGAGTCCCCACCCTGCGGCAACCTTCCTAATCAGTGCCTGGAGAGAATCAGTGCAACTAGTACACAGCCCACCATGCCTGGCTCTACACCTGACTCGAGGCGGTGGCCCCCTGCCTCTTGGCTGGGTGAGCAGCTACTGGTGGAGAGCAGCAGGGAACCTCAGTGGTGAGCCACAGCTGCTCCCAGGGATCTGGCCAAGGAGCAGACGGGGGCTCCAGCACCGTAACGGGAGGGAGATGCAGATGGAGGTGGATCATGTGGCTCCGAGCCCTTCTCACTCCAACATCAGGCAGGAAGCACAAGCTGGGTGGCTGGAACTAAGCTCCCAACCTGAACTCTCTCTGGGAGCGGCTTGAGCAAGCACCACCTGTTCCTGGCAACAATGGGACAAATCCACAGTCTTCAGGACTCACCCCAAACTATTAATGTGAGCACCAAGAGGGTCTCCTTACAGCTTGCACATATGAACCTTGCATGAACCCATAGCAACAAATTAGATGAAAAGCAGCACACCAGGAGTCTGAAAAACAACAACATACTCTATACAGCAGACCCGAGAAAATCCTCCAACTCTATTCTAGAACTAATCTTTAAACTCAGTTCATATCCTGAACTAACACAGAACGGGCCGGAGAGATTTCAAGCCCTCATACCAAGCATCGTAAGTTCGTCCAATGCCCAGCTTTAAGGGGTGGGGAATGGTAATACTGGAGATCAGGAGGAGGGAGGAGGAGAAGGGCCTCTGGCATCAAGGCAATGGGACAGAGCTGAAAGGGTCACCGAGGGCACCCCAACGGGGGCGTGTGCCCCGCAGCTGCCCCACTGAGGGCCCCGTGGCTGCCCAGCTGAGGGCCCTGCGGCTGCCCTGCTGAGGGCCCCGCGGCTGCTCTGCTGAGGGCCATGCGGCTGCTCCTCTGAGGGCCCCGTGGCTGTTCCACTGTGGGCCCCGCTGAGGGCACCCCATGCACTGGACCCGCCCGTGCCCATAGCACGGCGATGGGGTGGAGCCAGGTGGTCCACTGTAAGCATAGGTGCTTTTCCACCTCTGACCATGGAAGTTTGTATACACCCATGTATGCTATAGTATAGTCTGAGGTAGCTATATCTCTTCCCAAGGCGAGAGTCCAGGGGTATAGATAAACCCAGGAATACAGTTATTATCACAGGGAAGATAACTGATTGAGTGGTAGGGCAATGGAGATGAGGGAGGAGAAAATTGAATGATCAAATGGGCCATCATCTGTGTAACTGAGTAACATGTGAAGGTAACATTATGTAGGACAGCATCCAGAGCTAATTCCCTTCTATGTTCTCTATAATTTGTATTTCCTCAATCATTTTTGTATTAAGAGAAGTGAAGATAACTTTATATTATACAGCATCCAGTGCAAATTCCCTACTATCTTCTCTATAATTTGGTATTTCCTTTAATGTTTGTGTGTTAACTAGTGTGAAGATGACATTATGTAATACAGCATCCAGTGCTAATTCCCTGCTATGTTCTGTATAATTTTGTATTTTCGATATTGTTTATGGCTTGTTCTGGTTCCTATGTCTCCATTCTTTTGTCTTTAAAATAAAATGAAATTAAAAAAGAAAAAGAAACAGCATGAGCCAGGTTTGTTTCATCCACCGTTATCCCACATTCCCATACTTGTTCCTCACATCATGGAAGAATTTTACAAATCAGAAAACTCAGCAGGCTTTTTGGGAGTGCAGTGGGACTCCTCATGGGTCACTTTTTATACCTCACCTTCAGAAGCCTTCTGACATTTGAGCCTAGTTACAGATATAGAGGCAAAAGTGGAGGGTGAGGGTGGGTCCTGAGGAATGTCAGCAATGTCTTACTTGGTAACTGCACCAGGGATGGTCACTACCATTTGGACTGAATTCCTCATGTAGGAGGGAAGGTCTACACCACAGGGAATGAGGGTGGGCATGCCTCTACCACTGAGGGTGGAGAAGTCTCTTCTTCTGGCAAAACAATCTCATCAGGATTTAGGAGTTCAATGCATCCAGCCTCTTCAGATTCCTCCCAAACAGCTCCATTCCAACTTAAGGGGATCTCATTCCTTTCCAATCAGTGCCCTCACCTTCACTTTAGAGACCCTTTGAGACTGAGCATTAAACTTGCTCTGTAAGTCAGCCAACAACATTATGTGAGCTTGTGTTGGATTTCAGCAAGTTCAGCCCAGCAGACACAGGAGAAAACCTCTCCTTCAGTACATACTTAGGAACCTCCGATTCTTTATGTGTGTCTGGAGCTGGGAAACTGAACCTTTGAGCTTATTTCCTTTATTAGTTTGTCTTTGTAGTTCAAATTCTTTAATTGTTTATGCTTGTCTGGAGCTCAGGATTTCCATTAGTTTCTCTAGAGCTAAGATCAGCCAGCCAACATCATATTTACTATTCTTTCTTAAATATTGAAGATTTCTGTATATAGCATCACTAAATTCCTTGCATCTCATAAGTGATGAATTAGGATAGTCAAATTGATTTATGTAGGTATCTTTAAATAGTTGACACCACCACTATCAGTAGTCTCTGTAGTATCTGAGACACCATGGAAACTTTAGGTCTCTTCAAATTAGACAGGCAACGCAAAAACCACTAAACCAACTAGAGAAATTCATCCTTTCAATTTTGTGTCTCTAGAACCACCCCTGGTCCAAAATCTGTCTTTATCACTTCCTCATTTCCTCAGTACAATGCCTAACATCAGCAACTCCAGTGAAGTTCTTTTTGGCTCACGGTTATAGTCTTTGGTTGGGTGTCTCCAAGGCAGAAAAGTCTTGACAGAAAGGACCAAGCAGAGAAAAGCTGCTCATAATATGGCAATCAGAAATCAGGGAGGGAAGAGGGGAGTCATGGAGGTAGATATACTCTTCCGGGTCACATCCTAACAGCAAGTCAGCCGTAGTGCCCCCATAATGCAAGCACCTTCCACAAGCCCTGCCTTTGAGCCCATGAGGCTTTTGGGGTTGGGGAGTACTTTCCAAATCTCAACAACTTTCTTCTGATCCCTCCCTGAACAAACAGTGTGTATGCGTATGAGCTCCATTAAGAAAGTTAAGCTACACAGTGCTCTAACTGCCGTCTCACACCACCTCCCGTCCTATTGAATCTTAAGTACCATTCAAGCACCAGCAAAAGATGAAGGTTAAAACTCTTGGAATACACACAAGAACAGTAGGTTCTCTTGTGCTCGTTTCTGATATCACAGGGACCATTTACTCACAGCTGCTTTAATATCAAATTGCAAAACAAACTCTATGTCTGAAATCTTCAATGTTTAATGGATGTTAGGTCTTAGAAAGAAATCCTACCTGACCTTGTTAACTTCTCTACCATTAAGTGTCCTGTTAGAAGAAAATGCCCATTTTAATTTAATGGGGAGAATTTAATACAGAGTCATTAACTTGGCACTGGGGAACTAAGGGACAAAAAAGGGACCCTGGGTTCTGTGACTTGAAGGCAGCTCACATCTTGGAACTTAGTTACTCACCTGCTCAGATTAAGAGGAGTGGCTTTTGGGGAAGTGAATGAATTTGAGGGCTGTGCCCTCCTAAAGGGATTAGTTCTCTCATAGAAGGGCTGGAGTGGATTAGCTGGGCCCCTTTGCCTTTCTGTGTCTTCTGTGATATGAGGCCCGTAGAAGTCACCATCTAAGCAGAATAAGCCCTCAGCAGACACTGAATCTACTGACTCCTTAATCTTTGACTTTTCAACCTTCAGAACTGTAAGATTAAAAGTCTGTTCTTTGTAAAGCACTCAGTCTCGGGTGTGTTGCCGTAGCAACATTAATGCGCAAGAGCAGTGGAATATCATGGGACAGCAGCTGCAGGACCAGCTATTATTTACAGGCTGCGTGAATAAAAGGATGAGGTGGGACTCTTAGCACTTACTGGCTGGGTGGCAACTCCTCATGGAGCAGGGACTCCCCTGAGCAGGAAACACTGCTTGACCCCTGCTGGTAGCTCTGAACTTGGAGAGATTCCAGGGGTTGGTGCGTGGAATTCAGAACAAATAATGCTGGTCCACTTGTGCTGGTGTTGGAGGGGTCGAGCGCTGCCACCGTGACCTTCACAGGTTTGTTTCTTGCCCAGCACCCTGCTCTCTCACAAGCACTCCTATTGAGGAGGCCTAGTAGGTAGCAGTTAGAAAGCTGAACTAGTCTTCTGAGGCCCAGCATCACAAAGCAGCCTGGAGAGTGGGTTTGGGCTTGGAACAGCAGCACAGAAACTGGCGTGATCGTCCACCCTCCGCCAAAGGCGTGGTGGTACTGGGGATAGAACTCAGGACCCCGCACTTGCTAGGTAGGCGCTTATTCCACTGAGCTATATCCCCAGCCCTGCCACCAAAGGCATTTTGGAGCCTTTGCTGTTTATGCTCTTCCTACTTTACCACAAAGCTTGCGCAATTCCTTCCACACTCTTTGTGGAAAAGAGCTGTGATTCTCATTTCTCCTGAGACAAATCTTTCTAAGTGCCCATGTTCCTATTTTTTAAAATATGATTTTTACTTTCTCATTATTTTAAGTTAAATACAACAGCAAACAAGGTTTAGGTTAAATATAAAAATGCAGCAAACCAAAAACTCATCATTCTCTTAGTTCCTGAGGAACTTTTTATATTTTACTTTTTAGACTACATCTTTTTAAATGGCACTTTGAACATGTGTAACATGTTCTGATACATTTATCTTGATACACAAAGTGAATCTATTACCACAGTTATAACATCCATCATCTCATACAGCCACTTGTCTTTTGCATGTGATAAAAGTACCATTTTTGGGTAAATTTACCAATATGCAATGCAATATTATTAACTTTAGTGTTTGTGTATATGTTAGATCTTTAAACTGTTTCACTTTATATATTGTACCTTCTAATTTACATCTTCCCATTTTGTTCCCAGCCATCACCACTCTACTCTGCTTTTGTGTATTCAATTTGTTTTGTAGCTTTCACATATCAGTGATATTATGCAGTGTATGCATGTGTGTGTGTTTGTGTGTGTGTAGCTTGCTGCACTTAACATAATTCCTCTAGGTTTATCTATGTTGTTATAAATAATGGAATTTCCTCTGAATAATAGTTATATGTTATTTATCTGATTAATATTTTTATATATTACACAATACATATTATATATATAAGGCGTGATAGAAAGCTATGGTATTTAAATTTTTAAAATTTTATTATAGTAAAAGACATTGCTCTCAGCCCCCCTCAGAGCACACCCTCCCCCCTCTTTGAACACACTGTCCTGTTGAGCAGCACCCCAAACCCCTTCTGTGAGTATCATGGTGGTGCTGTTGCAGCTGCCTCAGGGTCTTAAGCAGATCCAAATGTTTACTTTCGTGGTCATTCTGACTTTGGGGAAGAGCCAGAGGTTCCTCGCTGCAGACCCAGTCATAAGGTGGATGTGGACATGGCGTAAGAGTTTTAGCAGCCTGCCTTTCTGTTGGATGGCACCCAGCAGCAGTACTCACCATCGTTTCTAATTGTGCCTTGTAAAGACAGTCACAAGGAGGACTTCTAGAACTGCTTCAGAAACTAGTGAGAACAATGGGACAAGTGTGTTTGAAGTCAGGGATTAATAGCAAAGTGTCTTTTACTGTAATAATTTTTAAAGTTTAAACATTCACCATATATTTTGACAATACCTTGTACAGATTACAATTTATCTGTATATTTGTTGATAAACACTTGGGTTGCTCCCATATCTTGCTATACTAGCATCTTTTAGTCCTCAACATGGAGACAAAAAGATTTTTATGGTTTTCTATGTGTATACAACATTCAAAGGCAATTCTCAAGTCTGTTTCCTTTCATTCACCAGGTAAACAATTGTTCTATGGTTATTGTAAACATGTTTAAAACAGCCTAATTTTCTGAAAAAAAAGGAAACATTATGCCTTTCTAATTTTTTACTCAAATAGAAATTTTTAACATGAAAGAAAGCAAGAATCAAGCATAAAAACAACCTAATTGCTAATCACCGTATTTTAGAATGATCTGTAATTAGAGAAATGAAATGTAAATATATGAGAACATTTTTGCATTTATCTTTAGAAATGATCACTCATAAAACTAAGCTTGCATCTCCTGCCTAGCTTTAGAGAAATATTCCATTTGACTCACACTGAACCTATGTCTCAAATGCAAATCACTTTCCTAAGTATAGACATGGAAAGAACCTTTAATAGCAAGTCCTAGACATAGAAAGTACATTTAGGACAAAGCTCTGAAGATGCACTCTCCTGAGTCCTGTCCTTTTGATTATATTTCAAAAAGGAAAACATGCATTAACTAGTTTTCTTAAGGCTCCAGCCCTGAGTTCTTGCCTGTATTTTGTTTGGTTGGTTTTTACTTCTTCGTTTTTTCTCAAAATTTTATCTGTATATGTTTGTGATAGTAAATACATTCATCATGAGAGAGAGACAGACAAAGAGAGACAGAGACAGAGAATTATAACTGTAAGGTGTTTATTGTCATGCATGGTTTTTTCAGTGCTGATTCCTTTATTTTTTCCTTTTGTGTAAGTACTTTCCTTTTGGCTCTTTGGGCCTGGTGGCCCCTCTGTCTCTCTCTAGGTGTTTAGGTTTTCCTTAACCATTTTCTGTCTTGCAGGCTTAGTGATTAGGTTTTCTTTAGGGTTTCTTTGTAGTGGAAAGTCTTTACCTCTCTGGTAATTTTGAAAGCTAAATTTTGCAGGATGTAAAAGTCTGGTTTTAATAGGTGTGGTAGCACATACCTATGATTCCAGCAATTGGGAGTTTGAGGCAGGAGGATCGCCATCAGTTTGATGCCAGCCTGGGCTACATAGTTCAAGACCAGCTTGCTCTGTATAATGATACCCTGTCTCCAAAAAAGAAAAGTCTGGGTTAATTTTTTTTATTATTTTAAAAGTAAAAGAACAAAAACATATTATCAAACAGACGGCCATTTACAAAGTAGCACAAGAATAGTACAAACAATACAGAGTTATAGACAAGGTGACAGAGAATTAACAATGGTTGTTGTATTACATATTAATAACTTCAAAGTGGTTTCTCAGGTAAACAAATATAGACATGCAACGTTGATCAAATAATTAATCACTAACTGTTCCTTTCAATAAAGTGATAGAAGTCAGTAGTACAACTATGTTAGCTATCCTGCATACACATACATACATATGTAATTATCTCCTTCTTTCTTTTCTCTTTTCCCTCATCCCAGTGGCTCTTTACTTTTGAGCAGTTTCCTTTCATTTCAGAATGTTTATCATACCTCCTAATTTTTATTCCCACTGTCAGGTTCTTACACCAGTGATACAATACATTGCTTACACATGCACATCTGATTTATTTCACTTATGAGTGTGGTCTTTGGTTGTGACCATTTATCTATAAAAACCTCGAGTTTATCTTTCTTTAGAGCTGAGTAATATTCCATTATATAAAAATGCCACAATTTTTTATCCAGTCCTTAGTGGATGGACATTTGGGTTACTTCCATGATTTAGCTATTAAAAATTATGCTGCTATAAACATGGGTGCACATATATTGCTGATATGATGTTTTCAGATCTTTTGGGAAAATACCCAGGAGGGGAATAGCTGGGTTGAATGGGACCTCTAGACCTAGTTTGCTGAGGAGTCTCCATACTGATTTCCACAGTGCTTTCACCAGCCTTCATTCCCACCAGCAGTGGAGAAGAGTTCCTACTTCTCTACAGCCTCGCCAGCATTTGTTATTGGTTGATTTCATAATGCTGGCCATTCTTACTGGGGCAAGATTAAATCTCAGTGTTGTTTTAATTTGCATTTGTCAAATGACTAATGATGTTGAACATTTTCTCATGTATTTATTTGCTGTTTGTATTTCTTTATCTGAGAAGTGTGTATTTATCTCAGATGCCCATTTTAGGATTGGTTCTTTAAATTTGGGGAGGTTGATGTTTAATTCTTTATATGTTCTAGATAGAAGACCTTTGTCTGAGGGACAGCCAGCTAAGATTTTTTTTCCCCAATTTGTGGGTTTTCTTTTTACTCTGCTGGTGATTTCTTTAGATGTGCAAAAATTTTTCAGTAAGATGAGGTCCCAGATGTTGATTCTTTGAAGTATTTCCCTTGCAATTTGGGTTTTGTTCATGAACTGTGTGCCTATCCCTATGTCTTGAAGATTTTTACCTACCTGCTTTTCCAATAGATTTAGAGTTTCTGTTTTAATATTGAGATCTGTCATCCATTTTGACTTGAATTTGGTGCATGGTGATAGACTTGGGTCTATTTTCAGTCTTTGGCAAGTGGCAAGCCAATTTTTCCAGCACCATTTATTGAAGAGGATATCTTTCTTCCAGTGAACTTGTTTGGCCCCTTTGTCAAATATTAGGTGGCTGAGTGTGTTTGTGGTTGTGGCTGCATTTTGCAGTCTGTTCCCTTGATCCTCAGGTCTGTTTCTTAGCCAGTACCAGGTTGATTTTGTTACAGCAGCTTTATAGTATAATTTCAGGTCAGGGATTGTGATTCCACCTGACTTGTCCTTGTTGCCCTCTGAGGACTGCTTTCATTGCATCCCCCAGATTCCGGTAAGTTGTATTTGCATTTTCATTTGTTTGTAGGTATTTTTTAATTTCTTCTTTAATTTTTTCTGTGACCCATTGATGTTCAGGAGATTGTTGTTTAATTTCCAAGTGTTTATGGAGTTTTTGGAGTTCTGTTTATCATTAATTTCTAGCTTCATTGCACTGTGGTCAGACAATATGCATGGGATAATTTCAATTCTTTTGTATCCAGGTAGGTATGCTCTATGGGCTAAAATATGGTCTATTTTAGAGAAAGTCTTATATGCATCTTATGAAAAATGTATATTCTGATGTTGTGGGGTGGAACACTCTGTATATATCTACTAAGTCCATTTGTTAGGATTTGGTTCGGAACTGTTATTTCTTTGCTGATTTTTTGTGTGGTTGACGTGTCTCTTTATGTCAAAGGGGTGTTTAGGTCCCCTATTACAATAGTGTTATTAATTATTTGGTTTTTTATGTCTGTTAAGATCTGTCTCATATAGTTTGGTCCTCTGTTATTTAGTGCACACACATTTATGATTGTTATTTCTTCCTCTTGCAGTTTTCCCCTAACTAGTAAGTAGTGACCTTCTTTATCTCTTTTGATTGTTTTTGGTTTGAAGTTTATATTGTCTGCAAACATAATAGCTACCCCTGCTTTTTTCTGGAAACATGTTGCATAGAGAATTATTTTCCATCTTTTGACCTTCAGTCTGTGGATTTACTTTTGAGTAAAGTATGTTTCTTGTATACAGCATATTGTGGGATTTTGTTTCTTAATCCTCTCTTCCAGTCTGTTTCTTTTGACTGGTGAATTGAGGCTTTTTACATTAATGGTTATAACTGATATATGTTGGCTTATCCTTGTCATGTTATTTACTTGCTGTTGGTTTTGTACTTTTATTGTTTAATTGCTTACTCTGCTTGAGGGTTCCTTTCTATTGTTATTCTTGAGATTGTGGTCTATTTTTTGTCTGTCTAGAATATCTTTTAGTATCTTTGTACTCTTTTGGCACTCATGAAGTTCTTCAGTTCTTCTTTGTCATGGATATATTTTATTTCTCCATTAAATTTGAAGGATAATTTTTCAGGATACATCAGTCTGGGTTGGAAGCTGTTTTGTCTCAGAACCTGTAATACTTTGCATCAAGCTCTTTTTGATTGGATGTTTTGTGTTGAGAAGTCTGCTGTGATTCTGATGGGATTTCCTTTATAGGTGATCTGTTTCTTTTCTCTAGCAGCTTTTAATATTCTGTTCTTTTGCTGGATATCTGTGATCTTGATTATTATATGTCTGGATGTGGTTTTATTTTGGTTATGGTTAGCTGGAGTTCTGTATGTCTTATTTATCACATCAGTATCTTTTCCATGTTTGGGAAATCTTCTGCCATTATTTCTGCAAATATTCTTTTAATGTCATTTGTGTTACCTCCTGCTACTTCGTTGACTCCTACTAGTCTTACATTATATGTCTTTGCCTCATCTTGCAGCTGTTATATTTATTTTTCCTGGATCCTTGTTGATTTTAAGAGATCCTTCCTTTCAATGATCATTAGCTGCCATACTGTCTTCAATATCTGAGATTCTATCTTCAGCTTCATTCAAGCAGTTTTACCAACTTTCAGGGGAAGTTTTAATTTCCTGGATATCTCTTTGTATCAGTTTCATGCATTCTAGTTCTGTCCTGTAATGTTCATTTAATGTTTCCATTGTTTTCCAGTGCTCATCTATTTTTATATATGTCTTCTTTAGATGTGCTGAGCAGTTCATTCATTATTGATGTCATTTCTTTTTTTACTTGGGCAATTATTTCTGATCTGATTTCTTCTATGGCCTGATGGAGTTGTTTTTCTACTTCAGGTGTGATCATTTTAGAGATTTCAGGTATGCGGCTTTCAAATTCTCCTATGTCAGTGTCTCCTGGACTTGTTCTGGGTGGAGTTGAGTTCTGAGATTGCATTTTGCTCTTACATCTTGTTATTTTGGATGTCAGCTGGAAAGTGCTGAGCTACAAGCTACTCAGGCAGCTCACCGAAGGTCTCTAGGGACCCTAGTTTACCTGGATATCAGACTTATCTCAAGATGGTAGAAGGCAGTGGACTGCTGGGCCTAGGATCCCCAGCCAATTGGTGGGGTGCACAGCTCAGACCACAACTGTGATGGTGGGTCAATGCTGGCCTTTGGTACCAGGGTCTTCAGGCTGTGGATGGAAATTGTGTGGCTTCAGCTGTGAACCTGATGGTTGAATGAAGCTGAAGACAGAACCTTAGATATAGAAGAGAGCATGGCAACTAATGATCTTAAGATCAACAAGGATCCAGGAAAAATTGATTCAACAGCTGCAAGATGAGGCAAAGAGAAATAATGGAAGACTGCTCTGGGATCCTCATGTAGGTTGGGGGAAGGCAGGCCTCACCTCCCAACCTAGAAGACCACAAAACCTGGGCCACTCCTGTGCTGCAGGCCTCACCTGCCAGGAGAGGTCCACAGAGTTGGGGCTGCTCCGGCACCCTGGGTTGATTGTTTTTTGCACAGCTGGGTGGGGGAAGAAACTTTGCTTCATGATTTCCTGACCTTTATAGTTTGTGCTGAGAAATTCACGGATAATCTGGTGGGATTGCCTTTATAGTTTGCTTGCTGTTTTTCTCTAACAGATTTTAACATTTTCTCTCTTTGCTTAGTTCCTGGAATTCTGGTTGTAGTATGTTGTGGATATTTTCTTTTCTGGTTGTGGCTATTTGGAGTTCTATATGCCACTTGTATTTGAATACTGAACTCTTTCTCCTGACTTAGAAATTTTTCTTCAATTATTTCAGTGAATATATTTTTTACCTTTTGAATCATATAATTTTTCTTTGTTCTTATAATTCTGAGGGTTTTTTTTCATCATCTAGCAACTGTTGGATTCAGCTTACATGGTGTTATTTTTTGTGTATCACTAAGTTTATGATCTACTACATTCACCTTGTCTTCTGTTTATAACACTTTGCCCTCATGTTGGTCAAGTCTGTTCCTTATGCTTTTCATTGACTTTTCCATCTCATCATTCTCAGATTGATTTCTTTTTGTATTTTTTAATTCTTTTCAGAAGTAATCATTCATGTATTATATTGTTTTAATTAACTCAGTTAGTTTATTATTTATTTCTTCTTTAAGATCATCAAACATTTCGTTGGTAAAATCCTTTGTCTGTTTAATTAAATCCTCTTTGAGTTTGTTAAGCATCGTATGTATTTGCCTATATGTTTCTTCTTTTATTTCTTCACACATTTTGACCATTTCATTCTTTAGTTCTTTGCCTATAGCTTCCTCTACTTCATTGTCCATGAGATTGGCTCTTACAGAAGTAGAGATTTTGTGGGGTATCTTGTGGCCTTGCTTTTTCATTTTTCTAGTGGTTCAACACTGTGGCTTCAAGATCAGTTAGGGTAAAGAAACTCCATCACTGCTGTGGAGATCTCTATTTAGGTACTGTCTCCTTGTGATGTGTCCTTGTGTTTGGTTATATCTTGGTGTTTATATCTCTCTTCAACCTACTCAGCATAATATTTAAGGATCTTCTTAGTGTCCAACCTTCTTCCTGGGTGTTGACCCTCAGCACCACTCAGATAAGAGAATGGACCACAGTAATGTTAACATCACAAAGACAAATCAGATATTAACATTAGAAAAAACAAAGGCAACAACTATGACACCACTAACAGTAGAAAATAAATCTGCAGTAATAATAGAGGCAGAGAAGAATTGGTTATTGACCTAATGTAAACAATAATAGGTATAATTAGAAAATAAAGGAGGAATCTATAGTAATAATACAGACATAAAGACAAACTAAATTTTTTTAAAAGAGAAAAACCAATGAAACCAATGATACAAAATTTCAAAGCAAGATAATGGGAGAGTAACAATGACTAATACATTGTGTATTGTTGCCTTCAAAGTAGTTGCCTACATTACAAGATATAGGCATGATGACCAAACAATATAAGCACAAACCTTTCTTTTCAAAGAACTAAGAGAAACTAGCTGCATACTGTCTTATCTTGTGTGTGTGTGTGCATGTGTATGTGTGTGTATGTGTGTATATGTATATCTATATGTAATTTTTTTTCCTTTTCCCTTCCTTCTTTTCTTCTTTCCCCAATCCCAGTCTCTCTTTCCTTTGGAACAGTTTGTTTCTATTTACAATATCTATTGTACATTTTGGATCTTATTTATTCTTTTAGGTTCTCACACTAGGGAGACAACATGATGTTTACACATGTGTTTCTGATTTATTTAACTTATGAGTATGGTCTCAAGTTGCATCAATTTACATATAAAAATCTCAAGTTTATCCACCTTTAAGGCTCAGTAGTGCTCATTGTATAAAAACACCACATCTTTTTTATTCATTTCCACATTGATGGGCATTTGGGTTGTTTCCAAGGTAGCTATTTATAAATTGTGCTGCTATAAACATGTGTGCACATATATCTCTGTGGTATGATGTTTTCAGTTCTAGAAAAATACCCAGAAGAGCAATAGCTGGGTTGAATGAAACCTCTAATCCTAGTTTATGGAGCAATCTCCAGACTGATTTCCACAATGGTTGCACCAGTCTACACTCCCATAAACAGTGGAGAAGAGTCCCTCTTTCCCCACAGCACCTCCAACATTTGTTATTGGTTGATTTCTTAATGATAGCCATTCTTTCTGGGCTAAGAGGGAATCTCAGTATTGTTTTGATTTGCATTTCTTGAATGACTAATGACATTGAACATTTTTTCATGTATTCATTTGCCATTTGTATTTCTTCATCTGAGAAGTGTGTATTCATCTCCAATGCCCGTTTCTGTATTGAGTCTTTGAATTTTGGGGGCCGGATTTTTAAAAACTCTTTATATGTTCTAGACAGAAGTCCTTTTTCTGAGGGACAATTGGCTAAAATTTGTTTCCAATTTGTGGGCTTGCTTTGTATCCTGTTGGTGATTTCTTTTGATGTGTAGAAACTTTTCAGTAAGATGAGATCCCAATTGTTGATTCTTTGAAGTATTTCCCATGCAGCTTGGTTTTTGTTCATGAACTCTTTGTCTACCCCTATGTCTTTAAGACTTCCACCTACTTTCTCTTCCAGTAGAGTTAGTGTTTCTGTTTCAATATTTAGATCTTTAAGCCATTTGAGTTTATTTTGATGCACAGTGATAGGCTTGGGTCTAGTGTTAGCCTTTGGCATGTGGAAAGCCAGTTTTTCCAGCACCATTTATTAAAGAGGTTATCTTTCTTCCAGTGAACATGAGTGGCCCCTCTGTCAAAGATAAGGTGGCTGAGTGTCTTTGTGGTTGTGGCTGCACCTTCCAGTCTGTTCCACTGATCATCAGGTCTGTTTTTTTTCCAATACCATGCTGATTTTATCACAGTAGCTTTGTAGTATAATTTCAAATCAGGGATTGTGATACCTCCTGCCTTGTCTTTGTTGCCCAGGATTGCTTTTGCTATTCTTGGTCTCTTCTTGTTCCAGATAAATTTTAGGAATGTTTCTCTAGGTCTGTGAGGTATACCAATGGTATTTTCATTGGAATTGCATTGAATTTGTATAACAGTTTTGGGAGTACAGCTATTTTCACAATGGAAGAACCAGCTTTTCAATCCATTGATTCTTTGTACTGTTTTCAGTTCATTGATTCTGTATTGTTTCTTTGTATTGTTTTCATCAATTGCATTAATTTCTGCTCTGATCTTTATAATTTTCTCTCTTATACAAGCTTTGGGTTTGAGTTGTTCTTTTTCTAGAAGTTTGAGGCTTGATACTAGATTGTCTTTTTGAGCTCATTCTATTTTCCTGATGTGAGTGTTTACCACTATCGATTTCCCTCATCTGACTGTATTCACTGCATCCCATAAGTTCCAGCATGTGGTACCCACATTTTCATTTAATTGTAGGTACTGTTTAATTTCTCTCTTAATTTCTTTTATGACATTTTGGTTGTTTGGGGGGGTGCTGTTTAATTTTCATATGTTCATGTAGTTTTTTGGTTTCCTTTGCCATTGATTTCCAATACATTGCACTGTAGACAGATAATATGCATGGGATAATTTCAATTCCTTTGCATTTACTTAAGCATGCTCTAATATGTGGTCTATTTTGGAGAATATTCCATGTACAGCTGAGAGGAATGTACATTCTGATGGAGGAGCTGGAGTTGTATTTTTCTTACGCATCTTGCCATTTTCTATCTTCTTTTTTGTTTTATTTTATTTTATATGTTGATGCTTATCTTATGGTAGATAGCTTTGTCACTAGTATTGAGGGTTCCCTAGGAGTTCTGTTCTTTAGGGATGTCTTCTAGATGTAGGTAGTTCTTTATAGCTAACCCAAAAACCTATCTTCCCAATTTCTAAAGGATACAAAGTTACTATTTGGTTCAGCACCCTGTCCTGGAATGTGATGCTAATTATGGTACTGGACTATGGTGATCATTATGACCCCATGCAATCATAGTGTCATCATACAAGGCAGAAAAACTGATTATAACATGTATAACATCCTGGCTAACACAGTACAGTTAGTAGTAACAACAGTTTCAACTACAGCTTAGCTACTGACAAACTAGAGTAACTATTACCCTGGTACATTTAAGCACAAGAGTCAATTCTAAAGTTACATAACAAAATAAAAGACATACCATGTATTTGTATGCAGTGGCTTTCCCCTTTGTGGAGTGATTTTACCCTGTTGTGGGGGGTAGAGTTAAAATGCGTAGAGGACAAGGTAAAGTCATGAATGAGGTCAAATATATTAGAATCAAAATAAGAGGTCAAAGAATGATCACCTGTGTTTTGGGAAACTGGAGGACATAGGAAGCAAGTAATGAATGATAAAGTGAAGGAATAATCATAAAGGGAAGAGATAAGGTTTATTTGAAGTATAAATTCAAGAGGTAGTTGAGGAGAGAAAGGATTATTAGAAGAAAACAAAAGAAAAATGTAAGAAACTTAAACAATGAAAAAAAGGAAGAAAGAGAAGAAAAAGAAAAGAAAAAAGGACCAGAAAAAAAGGAGAAAAAAAAACCCAGAACAAAAATAGCCACAAAATATAAAACAAAACAAGATGAAATCCAATCAGACAGTAAAAGGATAGTCAGTCAGACAAACAAGGGAGAATAGGAGTTGTAAAATACCTCTGGTATTCACATTTCTGTGATAGTGTCCAAATCAGATCCTGGAAATGTACTGTGTACTCCAGCCAAGTTTGCCATGGGATTTGTGCTAGGTATGGAGCTAATTTTTGCCCTTTGCTATGGGGGCTGGGACTGGTCTTCTGTTGCTGGAGTTCTCCAGAGCCCAGCTGCTGGTTAACGATGCTGCTTCAGACACATCTACATTGCTGGCCTCACTGAATTCTCTACCTGCCAAAGGTATGTGTGTGCCCACATGCTGCTAGGAGCCACTTGGCCTGGTATCTCAGTGGTTTCTCTGTCTGCCCAAGATGACAAACCAGATATTGACACAGAATACACATCAACTAAAAGCAACATCTATACCACTGTTAAAAATAGAAAAGAACTCAGCAAAAATACCATAGAGTCCACTGAGTAGTTAAAAAGTAATAAAGCTTAGTATAATGATAATAGATTGGAGAGGGAGGAGAAAGTGAAATAATTAATATTTGAAAAAGAGGTGGGATATAGTGGCACATACCTGTAATCCCAGCACTTAGTTAGAATTTAAGGGGAATCTTTTAGTTTAATATATCTGTTTTTTTGATCTTTACAGTATTGCTGTAGCACTGTTAAATTTTGAACAGGTTCTCTTCTTAATGAAGGTCTCTAGACAGTGTGAGCACAATTTATTGTGCAGACCAAGGCTCTTTTGGGAGTGGGATGGGCAGCTGGTGACTGAACTCATGCATTCCCCATGTGCTGGGACTATCTCAGGCTAACTGAGCCACACGGCCATTCTAATTACAGTTTGTGATGTCAGACTCCATGACACTTTGGCAGTAAGAAGTGAATCTGTCAAAGAGAAATGCACCAAACAAAATTAAGCAGCAAGGAAAGCTTTATTTAAAAACATTGCAATTGGAGAGAGTTTTAACTCATCTCTGAATGAACCAGGGACAACTGGGGGTTTACAGGCAGTGGGCAAGGTTACGGGATGAATGGATGGAAACGTACTGACCAGAGTTTGTTTAGGTATCAAGGTGAGGAGGTACTTAACCAGCTGGGATCGGCAGGGCAAGGAGAAGGTCTAGTTAAGAGGAGTGCTCGGAGGAAGCTGACTGAAGTCTCCTCAAAGAGGAAGTCCTTGTCAAATCTCAGCAAATGCAAAACAGATGTTAAAATTCACCCTTTTCCAAGGAAACCCTATAGCCTCCCATCATAAGAATTTATCCTTGTCCTGAGAAACTCTTTCAAACATTTATTATGTTCTAACTTCTTTTGCTTTGGGATTTCTTTTCATTTTCCTTTGTAAATCCAATTATTCTTTTATGTTTGATTAGGAAATTTATTTTATCTTCTGATCTTGGCTTCTACTTCAGTAAAGCTAGGGTGAAATTAACTTTGAAAAACGAAAAATGTGGTTTGAATTGATCAAGGGAAGAACAATTTTAATTAGGCCGGGAAGGAAAAGTGTGAGCCTCGTTTCATGAGGCACTGTGTATGGGTGCAGAAAGAAGGAGGAAAACCATATGTTTCCGTGCATGTACCCACACAGTGCAGGCCCGGTGAGAGCCCCAGCGCTCTCTGTGCCAGTGCCTGCCTTCCTGCTCTGAGCATCGGGTTCCTGGTCCACAAAGCGATGTTCTATGAAGTGACCTCCTTGGTACCTTCTAGGGATTTAAAAAAAAAAAATTCTATACTTCAATTTTTAAAACTATGCTATTCTGAGTTATGCTTCTTAATTATATAAAATCCATTTTGAGGTTATTATAAAGGATCGAATATGAGTAGTGGTAAATCAATCTGAAAATAATGACTTCATGTAGAATTTGTGCCCGAAAGGCTCAAATTTTTGTGTGTGTTTTAGTGTAAAAAGACGAGTGCAGCAATGTTCGCATCTATTTAAATGGTGAGAGTGTATACGTGGTGCTGGTGGGCTGCGCGTGGGTGTGAGGGTCGTAGAGGAATAGAAGCAACTGAAGCGCACTTCGCTGGAACAGTGACCACCGGAGCAGTGATGGAATGGCGCCCAGTGAGCTGCGGTGCGCTACAGAATCCAACGGGAGAGGCTGTCAACATTTTTTAGCAAAAAAGAAACATAGCTAGAAAAATAATACTGTTTTTCTAAAATAAATCTATCTATCTATCTAAAACACAAAATAAATCTATATTTAAATGCATGGTAAAGACTAGGAATATAGCCGTGGTATAGTACCTGCCTAGAAGTCTAAGGCTTTGGGTTTAATCCCAGCAACGTAAAAGAACAAAAATAAAAATAAATTTTAAAAGTTTGGTGTCGATAAACACCGTAGATGTGATAGTGTTTACCTCTGAGAATCAGGAGGGGGACATAGATTGGGAGGGAACTTCAGGGGGCTTCATCTGTATTTGAGAACGCTCAGTTTCTGAAACTGGGGGCTACATACGTCAATGTTTCCTATACTACACTCTGCATCTCTTGGCATGTCTTAAAATATTTTATGACTTTTTATTATAAAACTGTGATCATGAAAAGTCATTGTACATAGTTATTTGTAGATTAGCAAAAGGGTCAGTGAATCACCATAATTCTGCAGCAGCGAAGGTGCGATGGTTCAGATCTACAGTGGCCTCCATATTTGAAAAGCGACTGGATCATGTGGCTGTCCCAGCTGACTTCCAGTTAGGGAATGGTCTGGGCAGAAGGTGAGTCCCTGGCGGTGTGACCTGTAAAAGTGTTTCCTCCCTCAGCTCCTGCCTTCTCCCTTCTTTCCCTGTCTGCCATCATGTGAGCAGCCCTCCTCTGCCAGGCCCTTCTAGCTGCTGCTTCCTGGAGCTGTGACTGTGTGAGAACTGGCCCTCCTAAAGCAAGAGCCAGAAATACCCCCTCCTTTAAATTACAGGTGCCCAGCAACAAGGAGAGTGACTCAGACAAAAGCTACTATGGATTTAAGATCTTGCTCACTGCCCCACAATTACAGCACACCTAATGACAAACTAAGTGAAATCTTACAGTGTGCACATAAATGAAAAAAATATTGCTCAAGTGTCAGGCTCTTGAGTTGTAGCTAGTTACATGTACAATTACTATGTTATTACAGTTTATTCCACTTTCCTGTAGGTAGTTGGCTATAAGATTGGGGTAAGTGCCAAACTGATAAACAAACAGGTTACTCTGGGTAAAAAGCACAAACTCAGCTCCAAGGTTTCAGGTGGTCTAGAGGGGAGCAGAAACCTCATGAGCTACAGGAGCCAGCTCCAAGGGAGAGGTGGGTTTTTCTTGGCTCTAAATTTAGGGAAAGAATGAACCATGAGGATCTATGTGTGGTGACCACAGAGGCATTTTGTGGTGATTCTGCAGAGTTCTTGGAAGAAGCCTCTTGTTTTTCATCCACTTGACACAGCAGCACACAGAGTGATCTTATGCTAACTGCCCAAGCTGCCCACGGCACTCGGTCCAAGGCAGGACGCCTCCCTCCTCCTTCCGGGTGTCTGCGCACTTGCCCAGTGTCCTCTGCCTCTTGTGTTATTCTCCTTTTATTTAGACCCCCACCGCCCGCCATCCCTCCCACAGAGAGCCTGTGGGGGCTGCGTTTCCGTTCACATCAGTTCTGGGACCCTAGTGGGGGTGCTTCATCTTCCTCGTTCACACCTCCCTCCAGATGGCGCCCAGAGCCACCCCCCAGCCGCTCTCCTTAACCCCCTTAGCATCCCTAGGCTTTGGGTAAAAGGGGTGCCCCGTGGGCCCCACTCCGTAGAATGTGCCAGTGTAGACACCTTCCAGCTGCTGCCCTCCCCCAGGAGCCAGGGACAAAGAGGACACGGGTATCCAGAGTTGGCATCCTCTTCTGGGTTCTATGCTGTGCTGCAGTTTAAAAACATGCCCTACAAAATACACACAAATTTAATCCCGATGAACATGCTGGCACAAGCCTGTAGTTCCAGTACTCTGGGAGGCTGAGGCAGGAAGAGTCCTATTTCATGCCCAGGCCTTAGCAAGACCCTGTCTCAAAAAATACTTTTGAAAGATCAAAGATGTAGCTCAGAACAAAGGCCCTGTGTTCTACCCTTAGTCCTGCAAAAACAAAGCAAATAAATAAATAAATTTAACTTTAAATTTTAAAAAAGAATAAAAGAGATGTCCTTATTGTGGTGTGATTGAAGGTAGGACCTTTGGGGAAGTGATTAGTGTACAAGGGCTCCACCCTTGTGAATGAATTAATGCTCCTATGCAAGAGGCTTCAAAGAGAGTTTGCCCCTGTGCCTTCTGCTGTTAAGGGTATATTCTCCTCGTAGAGGACACAGTGACAAAGCGCCATCTTGGAAGCAGAGAGGGCAGACCTCAGACACCAGAGCCGCGCAGCCTGCTCTATGTGCGGCTGTTTGTTACAGCAGCACAAGTGGGCTGGGGCATTCCGCTTACCTGGATCCCTGCAGTTTGCCGGCAGTATGGCCCCCGATCTGGGAGCTTCTGCCGTAGGCCCTTGCTCCACGGGCTGTGGAGACCCCTAAGCCCAAGGAGTTGGCACACATAGCCAGTGCTGAGGTGTGCATGGGCCCGGGACACGGGCTAAGTACCACCTGTGTGTCAAAGACCTCCTCTCGGTGGGAAATGGAGCCAGGCTAGGGAAAGGAAGGGGCAGGCCAAAAGCTAAGCGTGGGGTCCACAGTCTGAGAGCCTGGAATGCAAACCTGACCTTCCAGGTCTTTAAAAAGCTGGTTCATTATGGTGAGGGGTAGGCCATCTTGTACGTAAAAGTTTGTTTTAGACACATGGGCCGGCGTTCACTCTCTCGCTGCCTCCCATGCATGTCAGGCAGAACTTGTTCCTCTGTGGAAGGGTCAGGCCTGATGCTGAACGATAGGAAAGGGAAAGAAATTGCTCAAAGGAAGGAAGGGCTGGGATGAGGGAAAGCAGAAGAAAGAAGGAAGGAAGGAAAAAAATATATATACATCAATAGCTGGGGTAACTGTACTGCTGATGTCTGATGGTATATTGAAAGGAACAGTTAATACTTAAAATTGTTTTATGTTCTAATTTTGCATGCTTATATCTGGTAATCTGAGCAACTGATTTGGAGACGACAATATGCAATGAAACAACCATTGGTGAATTCCTACCATCTTGTATACTGAAACTCTGTATTGTATCTCACGTTTTATCTAATAATTGGTTTTTATTCTCTTTAATGCTTTGAATAATCTTCCAGTCTTACATCTGGTAAACTGAGCAATGTAGCTGAGGATAACAATATGTAATATAACAACCACTGTTAATTCCTATCATTTTGTCTTGAAACCCTGTGTCACTTTTATGTTGCTGCTTTGTTTTATCTGTTTGTGATGCTAGTACGCTGCTATTGTTCTTTTTTTTTCTCATTTACTACTCTCTTTAAATAAGAAATTAAAAAAAGACTTGAGAGGCCGGCTCAGAATCCAGGCCCTTGACGGTTGAAAGAAGTCTCTGCCGAGATCTTTTCTGCTCTCAGCCTTTCTGAGGGGCTTCAGGCTCTCTTCTCAGCGGTCCTGCTCTCATCCGTATTTCCCTATTTTATTTTCTTTGTAGCATTGAAAGAAATATGAAATTACCTTATTTGTTTGCTTCTTTAATGTGCTTCTGTGAGGTCAGAGACTAGCAGCTATAGCCCCAAGCCATGGCAAGTACTGAATGCTCATTAAAATCCTAGTGAATGAACCACTGAGGTGTTGTGTTGAGCCTGGATGGTGCAAGGCACAAAGTTTACTAAGAAAGGAGCTCTGCCTCCAGGGATCCCCCCACCTCTAGTCAGGAAGCAGCCTTAGAAAAGGGGGCAGGAAAGTCTTTAGCTTTTAGTTTTACACTCTTGGAGTTGTTAATGAACCTGAGGACAAAATACATGTGTCAGCTTCCTTGGTGGGTATCTGGGCACAGAAGAGGTGCGCCAGGTAAATAAGCTCCAGGTAAAGGAAAACGTCCGTTCTTTTCAGTTTTCTAAAGGGTTACGGATGAGAGAGCATTTAAACTTGACGGCCAAGGAAACTGATGGAAACTGTCCGTGTCTTCCTGAACAGAAATGGCCTGATGATTTTCTAGGAGGAAGGAGTACAGTAAGCAGTTTCTACTACAAAGCTAAAATATTACCCAGAACAGGAGGCTAAAACCTCCTCGGCCCGCTCCTGGCCTCGTTGACTCGCAGGGCACGCGGCGGCCTCTGTGGATGGCTCTTCTGTGGCAGCAACCTCTGTGGAGCTGGGCCTCTGCAGTCACGCAGGGCGGGGCTGCCATCTTCCCAGAGCCCGCATAAATACATAAATAATAAACAGGGCTTGTTCCTTCCCACTCAGAGCGTGTAACAGGCCACTTTTATTCAAAGATGATTGCACAGGCCCCACAGAGCCAATCTGTTTGAAAAAGGGTGAAAATATCATAAATCCTGAAAACTAGTATTTTTTGGGGTTTATCTTGAAGCACAGTGACTAAAACCTGTAAAAGTGAGCTTATATTTACAAGACTGTATTAAAATTTTGCTATTCACTTATTCTTAGAACAAATATGAGGAATGCATGTATTTAAATAAAAGTATATGATATTACCATATTCTCTTCCTATCTGACTTTCAGGACATCTATCAGTTTGTTTATTGTGAACTTACTATGTGCCAAACACTGCTGTATAAGATCAGTGAACAAAAGAAGTGAAAATATCTCCTCCTCTCATAAACCTTATACTCTAGGGGACATTCATAAAATACCAAGTCATAAAATGTTAGGGCAAAGCAGATCATGCCAGAAAGTAACAAGAACTAAGAAGAAATACAAAAGCAAGAGGCAGAGATGGGTATCCCAGAAAAAGTTACAGGGTGGCGTTACCGGACAGTCCGAGTGCATCTTTCTGGGAAGGTGACACGTGGGGAGGATGGGAAGGAGCTGGGGAGAGCACTGGTGGTATCTGAAGGGAGCTCCTTCAGTGGGAGGAACAGCAAGCTAAAGAGCTGTGGATTGGGATGTGCCTGACATGTTCAAGGAAAAGCAAGGAGCCAGTGCAGTGGGGATGGAGGGAGGGGGAGGGAGGAGATGTGTCTGGAGGTGTTTAATTAAAGCAGAGTCAAAACATGGCTTCGCTCTGAGGGAGACAAGGGGTCTCACAGCGCTGTGGGCAGAAGGATGAGGAATCTGGCCTCACTGGCAGCTGAGGTGATGGTAGACTGTAGGGAAAAGAGGGGAGAAACAGGAGACCAACTTGGACGCTACTGAAGCAGTCAGGTGCGAGAACATGGTGGCCGGAGTAGTAGTGGAAATGGTAAGAAGTGTTAGGATCCCGGCTACACTTTGAAGATGGAACTGAGGAGACTAAATAATCTAATTATGAAACTAATGGAGATGAGGAAAGAGAACCATCGAGGACGCCCCCAAGTTTTGTGGCCTGAGCAACTGGAGGGAAGGAGCTGACAGGGACAGAAAGGCCGGAAGCTACAGCGTTAAGATGTTTTGGAGGAGGGGCTGGGGATATAGCTCAGTGGAATAAGTGCCTGCCTAGCAAGTGCAGGGTCCTGAGTTTGATCCCCAGTACCGCCAAAAAAAAAAAAAAAAAAAAGATGTTTTGGAGGAAAGATCAGAAATTCAGCTGGACATGATGAGCATAAAATAAATTCTGGACACCTCGATAGAGACACTGAGTGGGTACTTGGGTGTCTAAGTCGCGTTCAGGAGTGAGAGGAGTGCGTATTTGAGAACCATGTGCTGACGGGAGGCATGTGAAGCCTCGAAACTGGATGAACCACCCTGGGAGTGAATGTAGACAGCACAGAAGGAGCGTAGGGACCAAGGGCTGGACGCTCACCTTTCAGAGACTGGGAAGACAGGAGTGGGTGGGGTAAGCACAGCCTAAGATTCTGATTTCCTCAATGTTCCTGGTCATCTAAAGTTGAAGTCATCATTTTAAGACATATTGTCACCCTTGACTTTTCTGTTTTTAGTAGTTAACTGACCTACCATGAAACACTCAGACCCCTGCTTATCAGTGACAGCACAAGATTCCAACATTATTTTAAGCACTGTGTGAAATCCTGCATCTTTTTCAATATTGCACTATGATTTAAATGAAGTCCATTTATATCACATTTGCATCTTATGTTCATCTCCTCACAGAACCCATAAAAAACAGAACTCATAGTGTGGCGGAGAGAAGTAGAAGTTAGTGTCAGCCAGCCATGGTGACACACACCTCTAATCTCAGTGCTCAGGAGGCTGAGGCAGGAGGATCACTGCAAGTTTACAGCCAGCCTGGAGTACATAGTGAGAGCCTGTCTCAAAAACAAAACAAAAAAGAAGTTAGTGTACAGCAGAAAAGCACATTTTCGGATGGAATAATTTTATATACAGCTATTCTGTTAGCAGATAGTTTCATGTTCTGCCACCCTGAAAAAACTTATTAATGAGTGTTAGGTAATAAAGATCAATTATATATGCATCAAATTATTAGCAATGTCTCTAAATTGGAAGGATTCATATATATTAATAGTTTCATTTTCTAAAGAGAGACAGTGACTGTCCTAGAAAACAACAAAATGGATATATATGTCCACAAAAAACTTATATATGATTAGATATAGAAACACTATTGATAATCTTTCAAACTGGAAACAGAAGCCAGGTGTGGGGGCACAGGCCTGTAATCCCAGCACTCAGCAGGCTGAGGCAAGAGGGTCATTGCAAACTTGAGAACAGCCTGGGCTACAAAGTGAGCTCAAGGCCAGTCTGAGCTACACAGTGTGACCATGTCCCCAAAAAAGACAAAAGCAAACAAACAAAAACACAAACAGACAAAAAAACTGGAAACAACCCAAAAGTTGGTAAGTTGTGACTATATAAAAAAATTACGCAGTTACAATGGAATACTATTCAGTACCTTGGATAACTCTCTGAGGCTTTATACCAAATGAAAGAAGCTTGTCAAGAAACTGCTGCTATGGTTGGATGAGTGCTTCTCAGAGGTCCATGTGTAAGGCCTGGTTCCCAGAATGGTGAACCAGGGGTGTTGTGGGCATTTAAGTGATGGAGCCTTCTGGGGGTCCTTAACCCTTTAGGGCTGTGCCTCTGAAGGGGATTGTGAGGCTGCACTCCCATCTGCTCTGTCTCTCCTAGCTCAAGACGTGATGAGCTGCTCCGACATGCAATCCCTGTATGATGTGCTTCTGTCACCACGGGCCCACAGGCCTAGAATACATTCTGCACATCTAAGTGGAGATACCAAGTGGATAGGTGGGTGCATACGTCACATTCAGGAGTGAAGAGAGTACATATTTGAAAACCACCAATTATAGGTTTGATCCTCTGGAATAGTGAGCAAAAATAAATCTGCCTTTACTTCATCAGCAGCTTGTGTCAGGTGTTTTTGTTACAGTGTGGAAAGCTCACTAATACAGCTGCATTCTGAATGATTCCATTCACATGACATTCTAAAAAGATAAGAAGAAACAGAATAGGTGAATAGTGAGAGTAAAGAAAGGACATGACTACAGAGGGTTTCAAGGGAATTTTGAAGGATGACAGAACTATTCTGTATCTCAGAGGTGTTTATTATGGCTGTATGGCTTTGTCAAAGCTCGCAGAACTATGAGCTCAACAGGATAACTTTCACAAATACAATTTTTTCTCACATTAAAAAATGTAACATATTACAAAGAGAATTCCATACACTCAACAAAAAGTCCATGGTACTTGATAAAACTTTAAAACCAAACCAAACCAAAGGAGGGACCTTTTCCTCACCTTTCTTTCCCAGAGTAGTAACTAACTACTCATTTGCTGGAAAGGCCTTAGAAGGACTTTTCTTCTTTAAGTGTAAGAAAGTCTCAAATTGTGGCTTACAAATTCTGTCTAGTTTGCAACTAGCTTTCGGATCATTTGTTTCTTTATTCTTTGGACAAATATTTGATCACCTGTAGGCAAAGAATGTCTTCTTGGGTTCTCATTCCAAATAGCATCTGGACAGTGTTCTTGGAGGAAGTCTCAGAGCTCATTTATTCTAGACTGCAGGTGGCGTAAGTGAGGCTCTGAGAATAACAGTCAGACCCAAAATAAGGCAGAATAGTGGGTGCCAGAATCGTGGCCAGCAGCTAGTTTCTAACGAACTGTGGTCTTCTCCTTCCACGCCCAGTCTGTAGCCCCTGAATCTTGGACAAGAAGCTAACGTCTGCTTTGGGAAACAGTCCTGTCAGTTCCCAGCTTGGCGTGTGAAAACTTTTAGGGCAGTGAAGGAATCCAACTGCTGCTGTCCTACGCAGACCAGAGGCTACTGTAATCCTCTTTCACCCTACTGTGCTTCCATACCTGCTAAAGATGGGTAATCACGGGTTAGTGAGGTTCAGCCACCACAGCTACATCCCGCAACTCCCACTGCACTTTCCCACCCTGCTCTCGGCAGATGAGCGCCACTCCCTTTACTTTCTCAAGCCTTGTCTCTAACAGGTAGCCACGACTTCTCACTGAACTCTTCCCTTCAAATCTGTTTTGAATTTTCCCCCTTATAGTCGCCTTTATATTCATGACACCATAAAAGATCTCATAGGCTGTGTGAGTGTTGCTGGCCTGGTCTCAGCACCCAGGCGGTCCCACTCAGGTTTGTTCCCAATAAACCTATCCTGCTGCTCACATACGTTTGTTTTTTTCTTCTATTTTTCCAGAAGGGCTGGAGTCTCATTTCACAGACTGCTTTCTTTCCCTAACAGGAGCCCTTCCTATATTACCACATCAGGAGCAGAGCTGTGTGGAAGAATCGCTAGTCTGGTACCTGGGTGTGACAAGAGCCTCCTCCTATGATTACCCAGGCATTGTTATTTATTTATTTATTTAGGACCCAAGAGAAGAGAGACTCGGTCTGTCCCTGTCGCTCTCCCCCCCCCTCCACCGCCTCCTCTCTCTTCTGCTTCCTCCTCCTCGCTCTCCTTCTTCTCTCCTCTTCCCTCTCTCCTTATTTGGTGGCGGTGCTTAGATTGAACCCAGGGCCTTTGCGCTGACCTCCACCTCCAGCCCTCTTTTAGAAACATATTCTATTTCGAGATAGCATCTTGCTAAATTGCCCACACTAGGCTCCAATTGGCAATCCTGCTATCCGAGGCTCCCAGAATGCTGGGAGTACAGGCGTGAGGCACTGCACCTGTCTAGGGAGAACCCTCTTGAACTGGTATAGGTGCCACTTCCTAAGAATGCCTCAACATGATGGGAAGCCCAATTTAGAAATGTCTCTCCGGCTAACATATACAAGGAGAGATAATGAGAGGTTAAGAATTGTTAAATTCTGTGGGCATAGGTAATACAAATTGAGGGACATTATACTAAATAACTGGCTTCTGACCTTCAAAAGAGTCAAGATCATTGAAGAAGGCTAAAGAGACAGGACAGGTAAATGACAGTCATGACTGCTTCAGAGTGTTTTGTTATAAGCCAGTGTTACTGGATAGTTGGGGAAAATTGAATGTTTCCACATGCAAGATAAGAGAATTAAATTGTCTTAAAATTATCAACGTCAACTTCCTAGTCTTGATGACTGGTTTTAGTTATGTAATGATTTTCAGACAGTGTTGCTGGGAAGCATCTGTTTAGTGAAACACTCAATGAAAAAAGTGCTCTTTGTACTATCCACATGGCTTTTCTGCGTGGGGTTGTTTCAAAATTAAAATGATATTTAAAATGCGAGTATTTTATATGCTATTGTCTTAGTTACTTTTCTCATTGCTGAGACAAAATACCTGACACCCATAAGTTAAAGGAGGGAGGGTTTATTTTGACTCACAGTTTGTAGAGGTTTCAGTCTGTAGTCAGCTGGCTCCAAGGCAGGGTGGCACGGCAGAGGGGCATCGAAGAGGAGAAACAGTTCATGGCACAGCAAGTAGGAGACAGCAAGCAGCAAGCCCCCCTTTTCCTTTTATCCTATTTAGACTACCAGCCTTTTGGGTGCTGCCACCCACACCTGGGGGGGAGCTTCCCATTATCCATATCCAGAATTATGCTAAACCAATCAGTGCACTGATTTAATAATCAGAGCCTTAATCCGAGTATCATATACTCTAGATCTTGCCAGCTCTGAAAGGCCCCAGCTACAGGTGCATGAGGCTTTAGGGGGACATCAAAATACAAGCCATAACAGATACCCTTATAATACTAACTCAGCACATGTGGCTCTTTTCTTTAGAGCTCCTGAGATAGAGATAAATAACTAAAGGGCACACAGTATAGTACTAACTTCTGGTGCAAACACATAGATGTAGTAAACAACATTGTTTACAAGTGAAAAGCAAGCATGGGAAGAGGTAAGTAAAGGTAATCCCATTACTCCTGGAAATGAAGGCAGAAAGATTAGAAGTTCAAGCCCACCCTGTGCAATTTATCAAGATCCTGTTTCAAAAATAAAGCATAAAAAAAATGGGCTGGGAGATCTGTCTCATTCCAAAAGTCCTGAGTTCAATCCCCATTACCATGAAGAAGGAGAAAAAGGAGGAGGAAGAAGGGGAGGGGGAGGAGGGAGAGACGGGGAAAGGGCTCCTTTAGGAAAACTTCTGCAACTCTCTCTCCTGCTTTCAGATTCTGTTATCCTTTCAAAACACCCCTGGCCTGAGAGTCCAGACACCTAGGTTCTAGTCCCCTATTTGTCCCCACTTCCTCCCAACCTTGGGCCAGCTTGACCTATAAATGATGCATTTAGAGTAGACAGATACTTAGGAGTCCCAAGACAACTTCAAAGACGTTTTGGGTTTTTTAAAATTAAGTTTATTGGTATGACTTAGACATACATAATGATCATAGTCATTGTGGGGAGTTTGTACCTGGACATGATATATCTTGATTCCTCTTTTTCCCGAATCCCTTCCACTCCCTTCAACCCCTCTTCTCCTCCTTATTTACAAAACTTTGTTTCCATTTTACGCTTCTTTTATTTTTTTCTTTTCCCTTCCTTCCCCCTTCCCTAGTTCTTCTTTCCTTTTGAATGATTTCTTACTTCACTGTGCCTATTGTATATTTTAGTCCTTACTTGATTCTTGAACAGGATGATTAAATGGACAAAGAAAGTACAACATAGAAATAGATGGAGAAAATGAAAATATAAATTCTTATCTGAGAGACTCAGCTAACTAAAGGGATAGTTCTGCCTGCTCCCAAACCCCTTCCCCTTCTCTCTTTGAAAAAAGAACTTTAGAACTCCTTTAATTAGAATAATACAGAGGATGCTGTTCTCCCTTTTCAAATCATAAATAACAATAGGAAAGTCCCCTTAAATAGAATTTTTAATTTTATGAATCCTAAAACACTTGATTGCATCACTGCAGAAATATTACAGCATGTCTTCTAACTGTAAGAATAAATTTACACCACAATATTGCAAAGCTCTGGCAACTATTACTTTCCTGTTGGCCTAAAATGAGTTTATTTTTTCTTTGGCTCATAATTTATTTAAAAATTTTTTGTATTTATTCATCTTGGAAATGGTTTCTCTATTATTTTTATTACAAATGGATTGCAATTTTCTTGTATGTGTTGAGACTTCAATTGTCCAGTATAGTTAGTTTTTGCAAATATTGCATAAGAGCCAGAGAAAAATGTGTGTCCCCTTGTGAAGGTGGGGCTCTGCCTGTGTCTAGTGAATTCTACTTTAGTACTTTAGTTCAATCTGCTAGATCATTACTAATATTTTGAATGCTTTGCCTGTCAATAACTGACCAAGATATATGGAAATCCTACATTATGAAAATGTCTGTCAGTTTCTCTCTATAGTTCTTTATTTATTTTGATTGTATTTTATGAGATGCATACTAGTGTTGAATTTTTACTTCTTCCTTATGTATTGAAGTGTTATTACTATGTGGTGGCTTTCCTTATCTCTAATATATTTTTTTAAAAATCTGTATATCTCATATTTATATGACTGCTTTAGACTTCTTTTGCTTATGTTTTTGCCTGTTATCTTTTTTTAAGAAAATTATTTTACTTTCACTATTCCAATGAGCTTATATTTTAGGTGTGGCTTTTATAACCTGCCTAGCTGGATTTTGTTTCTTAGTCACTGAGACTATTCCACCTACATTTAGTGAGATTATGAATAATGGAGGGAATTTAGATCATAAATAAAATAAGCCTTTTAGGAATGGTCATTCTTTAAAAAGTAAGAAAATGTCTTGATGAAGAGGAATCAAGAATAGGAATGGGGAATCGGGAATAGGAGTGGAGAATGGGGAATAGGAATGGGCAATGGGGAGTAGGAATAGCTCCCAAGAGATAGGAGGGGTCCTGAATGGGTTGTCGATGAGCCCACCTCTCAAAGGAAGTTTGTAGAGCAAAATCAGGAGGGTACAACATGGGTCAAAAATTATGATCAATCAATATAGCAAGTACAGTTGCTTAGTTAATACTGATCCATTGGTAGCAAGAGTACATGGGTGACATCACTAACCTTGGTCGATAATCTACAGTCTTGGCTTCGTCTTTAGTCTTAGCAATCTTAGTCTCTTAGTGTTAGTGTTAGTGTTAGTGTTAGTGTTAGTGTTAGTGTTAGTAGGTGGGAGAGAATGGCCCACCCCTAATGAGATAATGGGAAATCTCAAAGGGGTAATAAGGGATGATCAGCTTTAACAGAATACCAATGCCAAGATTACAAAATTACAGTCAGGTTTCTGCCCAGAGCGGACAGGAAAGAAGGGATGAGTTGGGTGTGGTGCACACACCTGTAATCCCAGCACTCTGGGAGGCTAAAGCCATAGGACAGCAAATCTGAGCTCAGCCTTGGCTCTTGGGACTTTGTGAGACCTTGTCTCAAAATAAAAAATTAAAAGAGATCTGAGGTGTAGCATAGTATGAAGGCCCTGGGTTCAATCCCCAGTACCACACTCACACAGGTAGGAAGGGAGACTTGGAGTCACATGTCCCAATAAGCATGCTGCCTGCTGCTGAAAGGGCCAGCCGCCTCTGTAGAGAGAGCTGCTGTCTTTACTCATCTGATGCTTAGAAGGGCATTTGAAATACGTACTACATGAGGAAAAGAAAGGTATAAATTCATTCACAATGAAGAACTTGATGCTCATTAGCCCCAGATGATTTATTTTTGTCTTTTTGGGACAGAGTCTCGCTATACAGCTCAGGCTGGCCTTGAGCTTACTTTGTAGTCTAGGCTGGTCGTGAACTTGCAATGCCAGAAAATATTCCCTTACGTGAAAGAGCTACTTGCCTAAAGATGCTCACACAATGCTATAATGGAAAGGGGTGGAAAAAGAAACCTAAATATTTTGTGGAGACATGTGCATACAGACATACTGTGGTGGATTAACAACTGGTGGTCAACTTATAACCCCAGCTGAACTGAGTAAATGTGGTGCTGGCTGCAGGAGACCCAACTGGGGACTGTTACCAGCAGCATAAGAGGCAGAACTGGACAAGAGCAAGTGAGGCTGTTGGGAACTGAGGGAGGCTGTGGGGAGCTGGGAGAAGCTGTGAGGAGATGTTGGTTTTCTTGGAGGAGCTCATCATGCTGGGTTTCCTGATGAATTCAGTTATTTTCATCCTCAAAGAAGCTTGGGACCTTGTTGGCACTGAGAATGGCTTTGGTTCACTTTGGGGAAGCTCTGGTCCTCACTGTAAGCATCCCTTCTGGCTTTGGAGTGTAAGATGGTGCACTGCTAGTCTCCTGGAGAAGCTTGCTGCCTTGGCTTTCCTGATAGGAACTCAGCTGTCTTGATCATTGGAGGAGCTCTGGACCTCACTGTTGCTGAGGATGGCTGTGGTACTTTTCAGGGAAGCTCTGATTCTTACTTTGCACACTGCTTCCTGGCTCTAGTGCAGATGCCTCCACCTGCTGGCACAGATCCTTCATCCCGCTGGCACAGACTTCCTAGATTCCACCATTGACCTTTGGGCCTTCCAGTGCCGATCCATGAAACAAGCCTGTATGAGATATTGTTATGGGCTGTAGGCCTCCAGTTGGACTCTCATGGGAGGCATTGTGTGAGCTCTAGGTCTTTAGCTGGTCTCATGCAGGACAATTCCATGGGATCCAGACCCTTGGCTCAATTCTTTGGTCTTCGTGTGGACAGATTTCCTGCACTCTCATGGGAGGCATTGTTATGAGCTCTAGGTCTTCAGCTGGACTCATGCAGGACAATTCCATGGCATCCAGACCCTTGGCTCAATTCCTTGGTCTTTGTGTGGACAGATTTCCTGCACTCTTTTGTATAACATTCTTTGGATGACTATTATAAATAATCTTATAATATATGTGTCCTCTGTTATACTGTTTCCTCTTACAATAGGCCCCAAAACATGACACATAGACATACACAAGAAGACCTTAGGTGGTACTGAACAAAATACAGAATGTGGGAGGACAGGGAAGTCCTGAGGATGAGGAGGGTGTCATCTGAACATCCTCCCTTAGGAAGTAAGGAAAATGGAAAGCACAAAAGGTGAGAGAATTTGGGCCCTAGGACTAAAGTACAGGGAAATACGAAGGCTAGAATGGCTACTACTAGG
>PVLD010004821.1:0-120164 GCA_004027595.1 Dinomys branickii
TTTGTCCCAGTAGCGCGTTCTCTGTTGGGTTCAGGAGCTGAAGCCGTTCTTCCCTCCACACTCGCTCTCTCGGCTGGTCGTCTTCTTCCCGGAAGTCCTTATTTCTGTCTTCATATTGTTATATTTCATTGTTTGGGTGGTAATCCTCTGGGAGGTTCTCTCTCTGCTGCCTACCCGGTCGCCATCTTCCCGGAAGTCCTGTCTCAAAATTTTAAAAGGGCTTGTATGCAAAGGCCCTTTGTTCAGTCTCTAGTATGAGACCTCACTTCAAAAAAAAAAGAAATTTACCATCTCTTGGAGATTCTTGCCACAAGTTGTACTAATTTAAAGATGTTTTAAGTGACAATTTGGTTCCAGTAGTAAGGCTAGCTCTTGTTCCATTTCACCTTTTCTCCCTGTCAGTAATTTAAGTAGATTTTGGTAGTGGTTGGGGTTTCCTGGGATTAAGAAAAATTGGTGGCAAAGTGACTATAACAGATCTAAAAAGTTTCCTGTTTTGTTATTATGTCTTGGCAAACTGTAGCTCTCTGGAGAAGGGCATGTGGATTGTGGCATTTTAAGAAACAGTTGAACTTGTGTTCTAATTGCAGCAAAAGATTGATATACTCTGCACTAATTAAAGATACTTTCTCATAACCCTTAAAACTTTATTTTTAATGTTTGAAAAATCAGCTATTAATTTAAAACTTAGGAAGTAAATACCTGTTAGTATAACTTATGCCTAGGAAGGCGGTCAGGTGACATGACAAATGGGCTATTTACGGTGTCTAGTATTTAGCAGGGAAAGTAACTACCAGCGTGAATTGAAGTCCTAAGGATGACTCCATTTTTCTGAAATGAGCAAAGTTGCCCTAAATGTTGTTCACTATCTCTGCAGCTGCACCTTCAGTAACAAGCTCAGTTGGAATAGCCAGAGTTGCAATAGCAGAGAAACTAAGCTAAGCACGGCAACCCTTTGAATAACAAAGGAAATGTAAAAATTCCTGTATAGTGTGCTTCCACACTTACCTGTGCTCTGCGGTACTGTTTGTGCTGAGCTAAAGCATCTGCTACCTCAAGTTAAAGAGAGAACAAATTCAACATTGCGTGAAATTACTGCGCTGCCATTCACGTTCATTAGAGTTATATTGTTAGCAGCCACAGGCATGACTGACTTTTGCATGAATAATAAAATGCTGCTTTGTGAAATTTACCTTAAAACATTACAAGGTACGGTGCTAGCCTTGAGCCTATGTCAAGTAGGTTTACCTTAGAGTAGCTTTCCTTACTGGTGGGGTGACCATTAAAAAACAAGTCAGAAGTTAGGAGGTATTGTTGTGTGATGCCCTTGGAAGGCGAATTGTGTTGTCAATTTATTCATCTTTTAAAATATTGTGCTAGGCTTTTAAAGATGAAAAATTATTACAGTACCAGTTGGCAACCATTTCCACTAATCATTTCAACTGATAGTTTGAATATATTCATATTCAGTCTCTTCCCCATTTTAATTGCCTAGTTTCTGTGAGTTTTAAGCAGTGCCGCAGATCTTCATTGCTATGTTCTAAGTAGCAGTCTTGAATATTTGGTCTCCTGGCCTGAATGAGTTACATTTCTGATTATTAAAATTTTTTAAATGATAAATTATTTTACCGTATTTTCATCCAATAGTAGGAGTCTTCATGTGGTTTAAAAATACTAGGATAGGGCAGAGGAGATAGCGGCGCAGCACCAATCTGGCAAGTACAAGGGCCTGTGTTTGATTCCCAGTACCAAAAAAAAATACAAGGATGCATCATTGAAGAATTTCATGAGCACTTTGGAAAGGAAGTAGTAATCACTAAAACAAGTCCACAGAGAAGTTTGATATGAGTTTTAGACAGAGAGATAACAAATGTTTTGTTTCCAGGGACATAATTTGATGACTGTCTGATTTCTATGTGGACAAGATGAAGGACTGAGTGATTATAGATAACTGAATAACCATACCCAAGGTGAATGATTGGCTCATAGGTAGTTTCTGGTGCTGTCTGTTGCTAAGATCTACATTCATATTCTTAGTCCCATTCTAAACTTTGATTAATAATTTGCATAGAAGCATTGACAACACATAGATTAGATTTTAAAATGAATCAGACCTTACCAGGCTTACGATCCCAGCACTCAAGAGGCAGAGGCAGGAGGGTCACTGCGAGTTTGAGATCAGCCTGGGCTACATAGTGAGCTGAAGGCCAGCCTGAACTACATAGTGAGATCCTGTCTCAAAAAGACAAAAGACAACTTAAAAAATGAATCAACATTAGGAGGGATACTAAAAGCACTGGATGATCACAACAAGAATGGAAACATAGAAATGGTAGCAGAGATTTAGGTAAATCAGTCTGACAGGAATAAATGTTAGAAGAACAATCAACCTTCATATAATGAGTGGTTGAAAAACAAAACAGAAAATCTTGGTTTATTGCCAAATGGCCAAACATCAATTTACACAGTTTATTTATTTGTTTCTTTTAACTATAATAGTTTAGTACATATGTATTTAGTTTAATTTGAGTTAAAAAGAGTACGTACAAAAGAAATGCTCAACTACTCAATTCATCTGCCATGTTTTCATTTTAAAATTCTGCCTAAATTCCTTTTTTTAAAATTTTTTGGTCTTTTTGAGACAGGGTCTTGGTATGCAGTTCAGGCTGGCCTTGTGCTCACTTTGTAGCCCACGCTGGTCTCGAACTTGAAACGCTCCTCCTGCCTCAGCCTCCCAAGTGCTGGCATTACAGGCATGTGCCACCGTGCCCCACTGTTGCCCAAGTTTCTATAAATACACTTTCTGAGTGATAGTTTAATACATTTGAGATAGGTAAAAGGGTCTGAGTGACAAAGCCATTTTAAAGAAACCAAAAAAAGCAGCAAGATCCAAATTAACCACAACCAAAGTTGAACTCACACTAGTATTTCAGAGAAGCATAATTGGTTATACAGATGGTTCAGAGTCCGAAATAATAACCAAAACAGGCACAATAGGGGACACTGAGCTATTGAAGGAGATGTAATCACAAGGAGCACCTACCATACCAGCAGCTGAGACACAAAAAAGGGGAGACATTCTTATCACTGAGGAACTAGAGGATCCCTGAGCTGCCACTTAAAGTGAGGAGGAGACGTCGTTCAGTTACTGCAAGATGTGTTAGAACCAAGCACGTAGGTTGTGTTGCAACATCTCCATCTTGAATATGATTCTGAGAATAAAGCATAAAACTAATTTGACTTTGATTGTGGTTCATTTGGATCTCACTGCTTTTTTTGGTTTCTTTAATAAGATGGCTTGGTTACTCAGACCCTTCTACCTACCTCACATGTATTAAGTGATCTTTCAGTGTTTGTAGAAATTTAGGCAGGATTTTAAAAAGAAAACATGGCAGATGGGTAGCTGAGTGTTTCTTTCTGTATGTCCTCTTTTTATCTTTTTTCTCACTGATGCCTTAAGCATTATTATATGGATTTATTATTGTTATAAGGTAAAGGTACTTGTGATCTGAAACATTGATGAACAAGGTTTGGCATTGATTTCTCTTTCTCGCTCTCTCTTTTTCTCTTTTTCTCTTTGCCCCCGAATACCACTCCTTCAGGTCAGTAACAGATCCAAGAGATGGGAAGAGAGTAGCGCTCAAAAAGATGCCCAACGTCTTCCAGAATCTGGTCTCTTGCAAAAGAGTCTTCCGGGAATTGAAGATGTTGTGTTTTTTTAAACATGATAATGTAAGTGACATTGGTGCTTGGGGGAAACTATTTTGGGAGGTGTGGGATTATTTTCTAAGCCTAATTCACAGAATTAATAAAGAGCAGAAAAGACTTCAGGGTCCATGCAAGTAAAATTTGGAAACCAGCTACAGTTTTATGCTAAACTCTGAAAAGCAGTAGACATCAGTGAGGTTATGGAACACCTGTTGATAGGCTTTCAGTTCACACATTCTTACTGAAAGGAGCAGCGACTTACATACTTACAGAGAGATTTCTAAGTGATTTCTTTGCCTTTCTTTTATAGATAGTTCTTATGTCTCTGAGACTGTTCAGTTTTCACGTCTCTATTGAGATGAGTGTTTATAGCCTTGGGAGCGTATTAGAATCACCCAGGGAGCCCATTTCATCAAAACTTTACTTGGCAGTTTGAAAATTATACTCTAAATTAGTATGACTTATACAAAGCTGAACCCCAAATTAGGAAACATTGCACCTATGAAGTTTCAGGTCGGCTTTAGAATTGTGGTGCACATTCTGCACTTATCGGCCCTTTTTAATTCTAAGAATATAATCTATTAAACCCATAGGAAAAGAAAATGTATTTTCAGGGAAAATAGACACTTTTGAGGGGCTTGGAAATCTGACACAAATTATATCCTTCTTGAGATTAGCAATTAGGGAGTTTAAGAGAATTGTAAGATTATTGATTAAAAGATAAATATTAATTGATGCAAAGAAAAAATTGGTATTTGAGGAATAACACTAATATTCAACACAAAAATGAAATAATACATGGTGATTTACTTGTGAATAATTGGCCCCAATTTTACGTGCTTTGTTTTTAATCCTTTAATATTTTTAATCAGGTTAAGTTAGAAAAGTAGGAAAACAGTTTCTTTAACAAAAACAGTACAGCCCTTAAGCTACCAAAGATTAGTTTATTTTTGGCTGTGTTTACAGATACAAAGACTCATGGGCAACTGTACTCATTGTATTTTGAGAGAGAGCTTCTCAAGTAATTCTGAATTAAAAGTTTGATACATGTAAATTTGAACTGGAGATGGTTCGCATTGAATTTTGTTTCCCGTTTCATGGAAAAAGAAAACTTGCCTCAATTTCTTTGAATAAGTACTCAACCTATGCTATTGTAATTGCTGTAATAAAATTTTACTTAGAAAATGATTTCTTGGAGCTGAGTATGCAGTTCATTGCTAGAGCACTTGCCTGGCATGTGCAAGGCTCTGGGTTTGATCCCCGGGGTGGAGCAGGGATAGGGTGGATTTCTTGGGCTAGGGGTTTAGCTTAGTAGTAGAGTGTTAGCGTAGCATGCCTGGAGGGGTGTAGATTTCTTCTGTCTCCAGACAGAAAGATTTTGATAGGTTATTATCTTTAGCCTAATCTTGGCTTCCTTTTAGAAAGGTGAGAAAATAAGCTGCTGTTTGTTAAGTTGATACGTTTACTTGTTCCAAAGATAGTGCCAGAGTGAGAAGTGTAAGAAGAAAAATAAACTGAAATCTTGAAAATCACACCAGTTAAACCACACAACGGGGCTTAGTGGTAGAGCACTTGCCTAGCACAGGACAGGAGGCCCTGAATTCAAACCCCAACACCGAAAGCAAAACACAAAAACGAACCCAATCATCTAATACAGTTTCTAAGAGATGGGCCTTAGAGTCAAAGTTAGGGTTGAATTGTGGTTTTGTTTCCTGATTATGTATCTTGGGCCTTAACTTTTGCAAAGTTCGAGTTTTCTTAGTGACCATGGTAAAAGCAGAAATAACTGTATATAATTGTTGTAGAAATTAAATTTGTAAGATGCATATAAAGACAACTACTCTTTGGAACTCCTGAAGGAAGGGTTCCCGTAGGAGTGTTTGAAAATGAGGCAGATAACTGGAGATGAAAACGGTGTGGCGCCGCTATGTTGTTATCCATGGTGGGTTTCTGCTGTGCTCAAGGTCTGTCTTCAAAAGCATCAGGGTCTAGAATACCTGGTCTCTGTGGAATTCCACTCTTAGGAGGCAACTGATACTTGATGTAGTTAAAGCAACTACTGTTTGTTACTGTGTCCTGTGGAAAGTGTGTAGTGCTGGGTCATAGGGAGGATTTTTTTTTATTATTATTATTATTAAAGGCTTAAAATAGTGTTCTATTTGACAAGGTAGACTGTATATGTAACATGTTTCACTGTGTGTCAGGAAGTATGCTGGATGCTTCACATACATTAATTCACTTACTCCTTAACCTTGTCAGGTAGGGCTTGTTAACCCTGCTTTACAAAGGAACCAGAGGCTGTGAGTTAATATTGCCCAAGGACAAAAGTGGCCCGGATTAGAATATACACCTGCCTAGCTTCAGAGCCCATTGTCATTAATTTAGTAAACATTTATTGTACATCTTGATTTAATTACTCTCTTGTTGCTGAGATGCAATACCCAACACTCACAGGTGAAAGGAAGGGAAGGATTTTATTTTATTTTGGCTCCCAGTTGCTAGAGCTTTCAGTGCAGCTGGCTCCAAGGCAGGGCAGCATGGCAGAAGGATGTGGCAGAGAGGAAAGAGTTCATGGCATATCAGCAGCAATCAGAGAGAGATCAAAAGAGGTAGATACACTTCTGGGCCACACACCTCCCCTTATCAGGCTTTACCTCTCGATGCCAGTTCACTATAGCCCATCAGTAGGCTGATCCACTCGGGAGAATCACATTGCACCTCCATGATCCAGTCACCTTCCAGAAGCCTCAGCTTCAAGTGCTTGAGGTTTCGGGGAACATAGCTATGAGCCATAACACATCCTGTGTGCCCAGCTGCACCAGCTGCTTGGGGATTCTACCTTCACGTAGATAAAAAGATTTTTCGTAATGTGATAAGTACTACGCTAAAGGTGCTGTGGGAGGCCGGCCTGTTGCCTGCATGGTTAAACGTTAGTGCACAGACAGCAGAAGGCTGTACGAGCAAACCTAAAGGATACGAGAATTATTGGAGAGCCTTAGAACACAGGTTTATGTTTCTTACCTCAGACCTACTAAATTGGGATTTCTGGGACTGAGGCCCATGTATCAATAATTTTTAAAGTTTCTCAGGTAAATGATGGCAGTTAAGTACCGTAATATTAAGGAAAATAAAAATTATTGTGAAAGATTAACCTGGTCATTGTAAGAAAATTGAATTTTAATTTGGATGCCTGTTGTGTATCAGAGAACAGCTTTAATGCCTTGAGGCTTTGGATTTTCTTCTGAAAGAAACCTTTAAATTCACTATTTCAAAGTCATTGATTTCAGATGATCTGACTAAATTTATATGCGTACATGTACACACACAAATCTGAGGAGCTGCTTAAAGGAAAAGTTCCCCTTAATGCAGTAATTTAGGGAGACAAATGGATTCTGTTTTCTAAACATCGGTGTTTTCTAGGCTTATCACTAGTGAGAATTTGTATCTAGTGAGATTTTAAGCTATTATACTTTTTTTTTTTGTCTTTTTGAGATAGGGTCTCGCTATGCACTTCAGGCTGGCTTTGAGCTCACTTTGTAGCCCAGGCTGGCCTCAAACTCACAACAATCCTCCTGCCTCAGCCCTCCTGCCTCAGCCTACTGAGTGCAGGGATTACGCCATCACGCCCAGCTGAGCTATTAGAAAATCTGGCATAATCTCTGCTTCACCCACCTATGTACTACACATGTACAGTTATTATATGATCAGTGTGGAAAATGATGATTGCACTTTTAATCTTGTAGTCCTTTAAGAATCTCATGAAAGCCATCAACACTCTTGAAAAAATGCGTGTGCACACAGTTTTTTGTCATTTTAGACTTTTACTTGCTCTCTAAAGCCATTAGAGCCCCCTAAGAGTCTGTTGATTCCTGCCAGGAGAGACTGGAATGCAAGTGTCAGGCTTTTTCTTGACTTTAGGCAATAACACCAAGCACACATAGGTGGTAGGTGTATAAACTTCCTAGTGGATTTGGTTATTCGCTGTATGTCACAAGTTTGTGGTACTGGGGAAACTGTTGATGTACTTGAAATAATACACGTTTATGGATTGGAAGATCCATAGTGAGCAGTCATTATGGCCACCTTACCAGTTTGAACTATATATATGTATTTTTTTTAAGGTGCCAAGAATCGAACTCAGGACCTTGCACTTGCCAGGAGGGCACTTGTGCTGCTGTGCTAGATCCCCAGCCCCCTTTTATTTTTGCTCTCTTTTTTTGTTTGAGACAGGGTCTTGCTATGCAATTTAGGCTGTTCTTGAGCTCACGTCGTAGTCAAGGCTAGTCTCGAACTCACAAAGATCCTCCTGCCTCAGCATCCCAAGTGCTAGGATTACAGGCATGTGCCACCACACCCGGCTTGAACTATTTAGTATAATTTCAATTAGCATCAAAATTTTCTGTTTCAATGTATATAGACATACACAATTTTTTTTTTCCAGGGCTGGGGATTGAACCCAGGGCTTTGTGCATGCAAGGCAATTGCTCTACCATTGAGCTACATCCCCAGCCCCTACAAATGTATTCTAAAATTTATGAAACTGAAAAAAAATCTAAAATAGTCAAAGTAATCTTGAAGAAGTTGAATAGTTTGAAATTCATACCACAGATACTGCCCTGTGTGATATTGAGATGCAGTTATTAAGCACTAAAGTGGTAAACAAACAGATTAGTGGAACAAAATAGGCAATCTGTAAACTGATATATACATATACATTTACCTGATTTACAGTAGTGGTGCCACTGTAATCCAGTGAGAAATGCTGACCATTTCAATAAATAGTTCTGAGTCATTCTCTTTTAGTCAGTCTCATAGCTAGTGAGAAGGCAAGTTTGCAAAACCAACTGGGAATTTCTCTAAACCTAAATGTAAGTCTACCCACTGGCTCAGCCTGTTCTGCTGTTTGTTAAACATTCAAGAGGAATGAATACATATATCCACAAAAAACATATACAGAAATGCTCATAGCAGCTTTATTAATAATAGCTACAAATTGAAAGCAATGCAAATGTCTGCCAGTAGTACTCTGGATAAGTACATTGTAGTATATTCCATTCCTGTGATACCATCCTACCCTTCTTTTGTTTTTTTTGTTGTTGTTGTTTTGTTTTGTTTTGTTTTTTTAGACAGGGTCTTGATGTATAGCCCCTGAGCTCACTATATAGCCCAAGCTGGCCTCAAACTTGCAGCAATCCTCCTGCCTCAGCCTCCTGAGTCCTGGGATTACAGGCATGCACCACCATGCACTCCTTCATACTACACATTAATAAAAATTGGATGAACCACCAATCCACACAGCAACATGGATAAATCTCACCAGTATGAAAGAAATCATAAGCAAAAGAATTTATTTGCAGTTTGTGTAAAGTTCAAAAACAGGCAGCAGAATGAATCTGTAGTGGTAAAAGTGATGCATGACAGAGATGGGTTTTGACAGAAAAAGGCAAGGGGGTTCTCTAGGCCATCAAAATGCTTAATTTCTTAATCTGAGTGGTGTTTACATGAACACATGTATGTATAAAAATCTATCTAATTGAGCAGGACACAGTGGCATACACCTGTATTCCCAGCACTTGAGAGGCTGAAGCAGGAGGATCACCCTGAGTTTGAGGCCACCCTGGGCTACATAGTGAATTCAAGGCCAGCCTGAACTTCATAGTGAGACCCTATCTCAAAGAAAAAAGAAACAAAACTTTTTTTTATCAAATTATATTAATAGGTTTTGTGTGCTTTATGTTACAACTCTATTAAAATAGTTGTAATAATGTCATCTCCACATAAAGGACTTGGAATCTAATAGGGGTTAGAGAATGGGGAAGGGGTAGTTTCTTGGCTACACAAGACTTAACTGGCTTCTTTGTAAATGTTTTGTTCTTGTCTTTGAGCCCTTGCTTGGCATAACTTCAATTCATTTTTTAATTATTTAAGTGTGCTTACTTACTTTGTAACTGAGATCGTTTGAAGAGTTGGTGTTGGGCTGGGGATGTGGCTCAGTGGCCTAAGCGCCTGCCTGAAGAGTTGGTGATACTTGAGGATACATTGACCTTGTTTTTTTCTGCCACTCCTGGGCAGTGAACCTTGGACTGCACTCACGCTGGGCCAGCACAAGCACTTTATCACTGAGCTATATCCCCAGCTAGCTTTAAAATTTTCTTTTGAGGGCGAGGAGGGGGAGGAAGGGGAAAAGGGATGAAAAAGGAACTCAGTTGTGTTATGTACACGTACCAGCTCCCCACAAGGAGTGTAAACATTATGTGCTGTAAACATGTACTAATAAAGAAAGTGGTATGAAAAAAATTGTAATGAAGAAAGTTTGAGACGGGATCTTGCTAAGTTGCCCAGGTTGGTCTCTTATGGGATAGCTGCTGTTCGCTCTCCCGCCCAGTAACCCTTGCACCACTGTGCCTGGCTTCCTTTGACTGTTTATAAGCCAAAGTCTTTACAGGAGTTTTCCTGTTTATACCATAAGGCTAATCACCTATAGTTTATTCCTTCCAATTATTAAAAAAAGCTCTAGCTATTAAAATGGGGAGTCAGCTTAGAGTTTGGAGTTTGAAGCTCTGCTGCTGCTCCTTCACGCTTGTGTGTATAACTTCGGATTCCAGGGTAATCTGCTGGTCTAAGTACTGTTCTTACCAACTCGGAACACTGGAATTCTGTCCCCTCATGGATATTTTGGGGTAGAAAGGGTAAGCATGAAACAACAGACATAAAGGAATTCCAAGCAGAGCCGGATGAGATCCCTGGGGGGGGGAAATATTTCAGAGAGAGTCTAAAATATTATACTTTTAAATCTAACAATTGCAGCCCAGTGGTGCAGTGCAGATGTGTAGCGTTGTTTGATATGGCTTCTTCTACGAAAAGCCTCATCAGATATGGAATGAGAAGGCTTCATTCTCCCCTCTCAAGGTTTCAAATGTGTGGTTGTCACTTCCCTCTAGATAACCTCTAATTATAGCCGGCAGACTTGAAGCATTAAATAGCTTGGTCTAATAGACGCTGTCATTCTTTGCATTCTGTTTCCCCCAGACAGGATCCATGTTGTTCAGATACGGAGTTCGGAGTCCAAAAGATGCCAAATAAAGCACTATTTCCTGTCTTCCACAAGCTTCAGATATTCACATTCAAAAAAAATTTTTATCACATAATGAGAAAGAAATTTATGTGAATTTGTTACTGGCTAATTATAGGCTTTAAAAAACATAGAAATGAAATAATTTATCTTTCACGTGATGACAATTTTTTCTTTGGAGAAATTGGAAAATCTCCTGTTTTCTGTTTATATCAAAATTCTAAGTATAGATATTTTAATTCAGAAAGAAAATATTGATATTCCTTATAAAAACATCTAAAAATCTCTGTTTGGGTATTAAGTAAGTGAAGCCTTTTCATTAAGGTTTTCGTTTAATAAAATAAATCTAAAATTTTAAAGTGAGAAATTCTGCTTTTTTTTGAGACAGGGTCTCCCTATGCAGTTCAGTCTGGCCTTGAGCTCACTTTATAGGCAAGCCTGTTCTCAAATTCCAAATGATCCTCCTGCCTCGGCCTCCCAAGTACTGGAATGACAGGAGTACGTCACCACACCCGCCTAAAGTGAGAAATTCATGGCTGGAAAAAGGAATAATAAACAAGGTTTATATAAATAATTAAAAATTTTAGTCCTAAATATTTGATGTTTTAAAATATCATACACCCAGTGTACTAAATGAATTAAAGAGCTGATTCTAAGCTGCTGTGAGAACTGTGAAAAAAGCCTGGCTGAACAGCTAGACAAGCTTTTAAATGACAACACCAAGCCGATGGGCTTTCAGCTAAGTGAAAGAGTCATTGATGTCCCTCCACAGATCATTCTTACCATGTCCCAGCAGCTTCAGAAAGAACTAGCAGAGGCACACAAAACTAGTAAGCCGTGTGGGAAGTGCTACTTCTGTCTTCTGATTAGTAAGACATTTGTGCAAGTAGGGAAAACCAATTCTAAAAAGAAACGGAGCACCCAAAAGAAGGATGAATTAATGTTTGCGAATGCAGAGGAAGAATTTTTCCGTGAGAAGGCAGTCTAGTTCAACTGCTCAGTGCAAGAGGAGGGGGACGCTTGTCTCGGAGGCAGGTGGTCTTTTGATGGTGTACCAATGAAGCCCTTGCGAACTGTGATGTTAATTCCAGGTGACAAGATGAGTGAAATCCTGGATAAACTGGAAGAACATCTATTGGTGTAGCCCATTTCCCATGGACAGTGATGGGCTTGTTTTTGTAAAATTATCACAAAACCCAGTAGAGGTTTACTGGAAAACTCATGACTTTATTCAGATTAAAGTCTTCTACAAAAAGAAGGGTTCTGTTCCACGTGTCTGTGACACATTTACAGAATGCCTTTTAAAAAAATTTTGGACAAGTTATGAATAGTTGATTAAAAATTTCTAATAAGACAAAAAATGGAGTGGGAATTTCAGTAAAAGCGCCTCTATTTTTTATTTAAAAAAAATAAAATATACATAAGGCCATGCGTTTGGTTGCTAGCACCACAAGAAATAAATGAATAAAAATACCAAATTTTTCACTTTTCAGTCATTATGTTTTTTTAAAGTTTTTATTCGTTACAGATACTTGACTCAATATGACTGAAAATTCTGATTTATGCTTCAAAATTCTGTGGTGGGAGGTAGAAGCAATAGATACAAAAAAGAACGGCCATGTGGATATGGAAGACCAAGTGCTGAGCAGTGGGTGTTCTTCATGTTATTCTGTCTACTTTTACAGGTTTAAATTCTTAACAATACAAAAAAATTGTTCTTTAAGAAATGTAAGGTCAAGATTAGAAAATACGAACCTGAACCACTAGTTTTAGTGGGCAATTGTAAATAAGCCAAAAATTATTAGAGTTAACAGTACTTACTTACTGAATTTTGTTTCTTCTTTAGTTCTCTCAATTTGACTTGTTTTCTTTTTTTCAGTGTGTTTCCTATTCCATTTCCTTTGAGCCTGATATTTCTCATTAGCTAGATCGATTTGGATTCTAGGGTGTGATATGGATGGGACTTGTAAGAGTAGATAGGCACCCGGTAGGCAGGTGGGCCTGCTGGTTAAGTTACATTGGTAGTTACTACTCTGTGTCATAAAGGGCCTGAATTTCAAATACCTTAAAGTCTTTATTTCCACCCTGGTGACTTCTTTTCTTAGAATAAAATGTATAGTGCTTAATATGATTGGAAGAGATCTTATGTGATACTTTTCCTGCCCTCTTCTGCTTTATGCCAGCCTGTCTTCCTCCTTCCTAGTATGTTCCGTCAGCACTGGCTTTTCTGTTTCTAAAAACTGCCTCAGTGTCTTCACATTTCCTGCTCATCAACTGATCAACTCCTACCCAGCTTTCAAATCTTAGAATAGTGTTACTTCAGCAAACCTTTTATTTCCACCGCTCCTTGTGTTCTTCCTTCCTACTAGTAGATATAATAATTATATATTTATGCAACTGTTGGCTTATTTGTTTCATCCTTACCTTTCCTTTAGTCATGAAAGCAGAGATGATAACGTTTTTGTTCATCTGTGTAACCCAAGAGATTACCTCAGTGCCCATCAGGTAGAATGTATGTGGTAAACATTTGTTGAACAGAGAACTAGGGCTACAGATTATAGCTCAGTGGCCCAGCGCCTGCCTGGCAAGCACAAGATCCTGAGTTTGATTCTTGGTACCAAAAAAAAAAAAAAAAAAAAAAAAAATGAGTGAACAGAGAAATAAAGGAATGAATAGTAAATATAGTTCTTCATGCTCTTAGCTAAGTACTAATTGTTAAAAATAGGGCATCTCTTTCAAACACTCTTCTGGGCAGGGATTTTGGTAGCATGTATTATAACCCAGTTACCTCTCTCATTTTGATTTAGCTAGAATTGTCTTTTAGGTAATAAGTTTATAAACACATCTTAATGTTTAAAACTGTTTCTTTACTGATTAAATTTAGTTAATTTTAGTGGGCAATTGTAACTAAGCCATAAATTATTAAAGAGTTAATAGTATTTACTTGCATTCGTGTCGAATTTTGTTTCTTCTTTAGTTCTCTAAATTTGACTTTTTTTTTCTTTTTCTCAGGTACTCTCTGCCCTTGACATACTCCAACCTCCACACATTGACTATTTTGAAGAAATGTATCCTAACCAGGGAATGTGAAAGAAGGGGACAATTTTAAAATTAATTTGTTCTTCTAGCACCTTTTGAGGTTCATGCCTTGAACTATATTAAATCTCATCCTTGCAGAAGTGGTTGAGTACCTAGAAACAGGTAATTTTTGAAATCTCAAGTATCTGACCGAGCGCAGTATTGTCAGCCTGCCCTGGGTGGTAATACCACAGAACAGGACATCTCGACAGATGCCCCCATTTAATCCCCGTACAGCCCTATAGCCAGGGTATTACTTCCTGATTGTGTAGGTGGAACCAGTGACATAGCCGTGTTGGAGGTACAAGCCAATAAAGTGCTTTTGCCATATATAGCAACCTGTCAGTTAAGAAAATAATACTGTGGGTCTTTATAACATTTAAAGATAAAAAAAGCTAAGTAATTTAAATGCCCTTGTTCCCTGCAGTAAATGGAGTCATACTGGTATTGGTGGTGATAGTAGCCATTATTGTCTAGTCCTCACCAGATACCAGGCACAGTGCGCAGTTCTTTACACATACGAGTTTAATCCCTGCAACCATCTTCTAAGGGAAGAATGGTGATTATATCCATTTTACAGAAGAGGAAATTGAGGCATGAAAGTTAAGGAATTTGACCAAGATCACAAAGCCAGGAAGTGTTAGGATTGAGATTTATTCCAAGCAATCTGACCTTTTAGTCTTCTTTTCAACCTCTGCCTATATCATTCTCTCAGAGGCTTCCATGTGTTCCTCTCACTCCTGTGAATGCCTGAAAATAGTACACTAGGTAGTGTGGAAAATAATGAGCTATATAATGCATGGTACGTACATCCTGAGATTGTGTATGGAAAAAATAGAGCATGGATTAGCCCACTTGACGTTTCTAGACAAAATGTCACCAATTTGAATTCTTTTTTTTTTTTTAATTTTAAAAGTAAAAGAACAAAAACATATTAACAAACAGACACAAAGTAGCATAAGAATAGTACAATCAAAACTGAGTTACAGACAAGGTGACATGGAATCAACAATGGTTGTTGCATTACATATTGATAACTTCGAAGTGTATATTCAGGAAAACAGATATAGACATGCAAAATTGATCAAACAAGTAATCATCAACTATTCCTTACAATAAAGTGACCTAAGTCAGTAGTACAACTAAATTAGATATGCTGCATATACATACATACTTACTTACATACATAGATAATTATCCCTTTTTCGTTTTTTTTTCCTTTTTGTTCCCTCTTTCCTTCTTTTTCTTCCTTTTTTTTTTACAGCGTGAAAGAAAAAGAACTACATCAACAACAACAGAAAAAGAAAAAAAAACGGAAAGCATTAACAAAGAGACACAAAGTAGCACAATAACAGTATAGTCAGAATTGAATTGTAGACAAAGCAACAGAAAAAAAACAATAGTTGTTGCATTGCATATTGATATCTTCAAAGTGTATGCTCAGGAGAACACATATAGACATACAAGGTTGATCAAACAACCAGTCATCAACTATTCCTTACCATTAAGGGACATAAGACAATAGTAGAACCATGTTAGCCCTCCTGCACATATGTATATACATACATACATACATACATACATACATACATTTACCAATTTGAATTCTTTATTTAGTTGGTGAAGCTTTATATGAAAGACAGGGAATCCAAAATCAGTGAATTCAGTAAGCTCATGATAGTGCAGTTTATTCAAATTAGACTTTCTGTTCATACTTGAGGTCCGTTACTCAGAATGCAAACCAATGTAATACATTTTTTCTTTCTTTCTCTTCCTTTTGATCTTTGTGTTGTTGGTGGTGGTATTGTGTTATGTTTGAGACAGGGAAGGTCTTACTGTGTAGTTTAGGCTGACCTTGAACTCCTTTATGTAGACTAGATTGGCCTCAAATTCACAGTGATCCTCTTGCCTCAGTCTCCTTAGTGCAGGGACTACAGGTGTGCACCACCATGTCCAGCAGATTCTTTTATTTATTTTTTTCTGATTGAGCAGTGAAGTAAATGAAAATCTCATTCTCCTGTAGGTATTAGGTAACTCTATACTACACAATCATCTTTCTAATTTCCTTAGAAACTGACAACAATTAAGAGTTTCCCCATGAAAAGAGAACAGCTCAGCTGGCTAGAGAACTGGGACAGCTTGTAAGGTGATAGAATTGTCACTGATCCACACTGCTGGGGTGTTTCAATCTGATAAATGAAAACTCTTGACCGCTGTAATTCTTGGTGATAGTTTAATCCATGAACTCTTTATGGAATTAATCTTTTTATGCGATAAAATTCAGTGGACTTGGGGTGCACCAGCACTATACATTCTGAGGAAAGACCTGGCCAGGTCCTGACTGATACAAGCACTTTTGTATATATCATACTTAGGGCAGGGCTGGATAGTTCTGACACATTCTATTTTTTCTTTTTTGTAAGAAAGTACAAAATCGCTGTGTGTAGCGGCACGTACCTGTAATAATACTATCACTTAGGAGGCTGAGACAGAATCACCATGACTTCAAGGCCAACCTGGACCACCATAGCACGTTCAAGGCCAACCTGAACTACTTAGTGAATCTCTGTCTCAAAAAACAAGCAAAAGAATACAAAATTTACCTAAGGATAGAAAAATTGAGAAAATTCTTCTCAACTAGATTGGTAGTAGTATCTCAGGAAAAACCATTAATTTTTCTGTTCCATAGATTTTGTGAAGATGACTTGGGTTCACAGTGAAAGGAAGGTGCCTGTGGGAGTGGGCAGCACTTGTTTCATTCAGTAGAAGACCTTCATGAAGTAGGAGATACCTTTGTTAGTTAATCTTTAGATGTTGAGAAGGAAGTCCATGTGCCAGAAGGCACTCCTTCCTGTACACTATTTCTGCCTCTTTTGAAATGAAGTTGCTGAAGCCAAACCTTGAAATTAAAATAAATTATCTTTATTAAATATTAAACATGAACTTTACTATAGGTTATCAGGGAGTCCCATCATCCACAGGTTTGATGATTGACTAGAAGGACTCAAAGGACCCAGAAAACAGCTGTTACTCTCTCATGGTTACAGTTCCTCACAGCAAAAAGATTATAATAAAATCAGCAAATGAAAAAAGGAACATAGAGCCTGGTACAAGGTTCTAGTTGGGTTTTTTGTTGTTTTATTTTGTTGTGTTTTGTTTTTTCCAGTAGAGTTGTAGACAGGGAGACGTGGCTTAGATGTATCACGGTGTGGGCAAGTATTACCAGCTGGGAGGCTCACCTGAGCCTTGGAGTTCGGGGATTATATTGTGGGTCAGTGACATAAGCAGGGAGAACTTGTGTGACTTTACCTACCCAGCGCCCCTCCCGCAGTAAGTGATTACAGCATAGCCCGAAACGTGTTCACCATAAAGCTTACTGTTAGCTAACCCCCCACATGTACTAAGATACTGTAATCAGGCAGAGTGGCTCAAAGGTTATTTCCCAGAAACAAGTCCTGCAACCCAAGCCTGCTGAGTTAATACTTACTGTACATAGGCATTCTGTGGGGAAAGAAGGTTTTCATTTGAGACAATTACTGAATATATGTGAAATAAATCCCAAGTATATTTATTTAGGTTCTCTTCTTCGAACACTTGTGTAACTCACATCCATCTTGTTTTATGTTATAGTTCAAGTACAAGTTGTTTTTATCTAGCATTAATTGTGTGTAGGTGGTTTCTTGTTCCTTTAAAAAAACAAAAAACAAAACAACCCTGTGTGTGCTTCTATAAGGTAAGTTCTCAATCATTTATTATGGACCATAATTTAATGGCATCTGGGAGAGCTTTGATTATTATTTTAAATACTTATGGAATAGGAAAAGTTAGCATAATTAAACTTATAAAATCATGAGTAGCACAGATGATTTATTAGCTGTTAATAGCTAATTTTAACCCATTTATTAGTTAGCAGAATGTTTCTATGAAATTCCTCTCCAAGAATTGTTCACATAAAAAGCCTTTGTCATGAAATATTCATGGAATCCTCTAGTTAACATTTAGTTAAATGTTACTTTTTATTTTATCTTATATCCATTAATTTTTAACTTTAGATTAAAAAATTAACATGTCACTGTTAGAGTAATTAGTTAACTACAGGTGGGAAAGTCTTTCAAACCTAAACCCCGATTTTGTGCTTTCTGTTTTATAATTTTTAGCTGTGTGTAAAATCACCAAAAAAAGTAAATGTTTCCAAAAGAGATGTCGTGGGAAAACTCAACCCTTTTAACGTAAGATAGAATTATAATTACAACTGCCACAGGATTATAAAGACTTCGTAGGAAGGAATGATTTAGCTTGGAGTGCAGGTTATTAAAGAATTGTGTTTTTAAGAAACATTTTTGGGCCTGTTTGAGCTGCTGTATTAGGCAAGTTCTGAGTATGTTGCTGTCCATCTAATGGATGTACCTAGTTGAAGGGATCAATAAACAGAGTAAAAATATATATATTTATATTATTAAGTTATAAGAGGAAATAAGTAATCTTCCACTCTACATAGGGTACTACATCATACTTATTTTTAAGATTAGCACAATTTTGCTGTTATAGTGTAGGACCAGATTTTAATAGACAAATGTTTTAAACCAGCTGTCTGAAACCTAGTTGAGTGATTAATACATTTTGGAAAATCTGAGTTCAGTGAGCACTATGATATAATCAAGTGTATAATGAGAGTATCAGCGATTATTATTGCCTACTGGAAATTTACCTTGGGTTTTGAAATACTATGCATTTTTAAATAATTTGTTCAAGCTATGAACAATAGACCAGTATTCAGATACAGCTGTTTATGAATCTGCCTACAAGATGTAGCAGCTGTAGTATCAGTCAGGTATAGAAGAAGTAATAAGTTCTGCTTTGACCTCTGTATCCTCCAGCTTTTTGTTTTCATCATTTTTTTTTTGTTTTCATCATTTTTAATGTAATATATTAATCTAGGAAGTGTGTGCTTTAATAACTTTAAAGATATATTTTTCTGAGCCGATATATTTTTTAAAAGATTACATTTTTTATTTTGTACTTGGAGTTTCTTTGAGGAAATAGCTATAAAAAGAGTTTGGTATCTAATTACTTTGAGCCTACTGAAATGCAATCCAGGAGTTCTAATTGATTGGGAAACAGTATTCATTTTGCTTTAGTCAGGATTCTGGACTCTGCACAATACACATAGACAGGCCCCTTCCCAGAAAGCACTGGATACTTAATGAATTGAAGATTAAAATTTAGTTTGTTTTGAGAAAAGCTTACTTTTACCTTAAGACATAATCTTAGAATTTTATGGAAAAGCATATGAGTGGTGAGAGTCTCCTGTTCTAGAAGCAGTTATATCCTAAACCCCAAGAGAATGAGAAATCTGGTGGGGTGATCATGTTTCCTGGCCTGTCAGGATAGTCCTGAATTTCACTTTATATCCTCGTGTTATTATTACTAAGTTACTTCTTTTCCTCTCAGAACTGTCCCTGTTGGATGATAGGTTTGGGTAGTGCAAGCAATATTTAAGCAATAATCTTTTGTCATAAAGATAGTTCTAGCCAGTTTAGAAACCCTGATGCTATACAGCAACTCTGTTACCCCAGGAGTCAGTGAGGAGCTAGGAACAGATGAAATGCACATGTGCGTGTATAAATGTACTCTTCCCACAACAGTAGTACTAGCATGTCTGAAGGCCTGTATCCTGGGAGGTATTTTTGTGTGCTTGATTTTGGTATTGAGGGCTGAACCCACGGCCTTCACACTTAGCTACATCTTAGGCTTATCCTTAGGCTGGGCTCAAACTTGCAATTCTTCTACCTCAGCCTCCCAGAATGCTGAGATTACAGCACAGAAGTGTGCTGCCGTGCCCCGCCTTCTATCTTGCAGATTCCCATATTATAGAACTTCTTGTTTATCATGACTTAGGTCCTGTGTCAGAACTAAAAATGTATAAATGCACTGGGACTGTAGCTCAGTCCGAAGGTGCTGGGTTAATACCTAGTGCAGCCAAAAAAAAAAAAAAAAAAAAAAAAAAATCCTAGAAACACTAAAATCTGATTTTTACTTTTTCCTATTTTGGCTTCCAAGCGGGATTATTTGAAAAGCATTTGATGATTTAAAACCAAAACTTCCACTTATCTGATATCACCAGTCCTGACCTTTTACCTCAGAAGCCTAGAACAGAAATGCAGATAAAGAAAAAACGAGAAAGAATAGACAGAGCAATACTGGAGCAGCTAAGTTACTGACCAAATGACCACTTTGCTGTTACCCGATCGGCTTCGCTTAGTCGGTCAGTGAAATATTTAGCCCTCACATGTATATGACATCGGGCTAATCTCTGGTGGATACAAAAGTAAATTCTTCATTCAAGTTTTTAAAAAATTTTAATATATCAGGCACTGTCCTAAACACTCTACTCATATCTCCATTTTAAGAGGAAGACTCTGTAGCTCAGAAAGGTAAATCATTTGTCCAAGATGACTTAGAAATGGCAGAACTGTGGTTTGAACCTGAGTCTCATCCAGTGGGCCAGGGGTGTTCATAGCTTGTTCCTGCTGCCCTCTGGTGCCTTTTAGTGCTTCCGCCCTCAGGGAGGGCACAGCCTACAACGGAGAGAGGGTGTAAAGTAACTGTTACACGTGGCAGAGGGTGCCAAGAGGATGTAGACAGGTGGTGTTAGACTTCAATCTGAGAGATTACGTCAGGCGAAACAAAACAATGAGGAGCCTGAAGGGAACGACATTTCAGATGATTCTTAAAGGATGAGAAGAATTTGGAGAGATAGCATTGGATATTTCATATGGGGTGAGTATCAGGAGCAGTTTAATGGAATGGCCAGTCATTAAAGGTTACCGTGTACAATTATTGAGAAATGAAGCTGGTTGCAGCCAACTCATAGTGGGCTTTAACTGTTGACGAAAGGAAACTGGTCTTCATTCAGTAGGCATTGAGAGCCTATTCCATGATTTCTGTGATGAAGAATGATAGAATCAGCCAGGTGCAGTAGCTATAATCTCAGCTACTCCAGAGGCTGAGACAGGAGGGTTGCAAGTTCAAGACCAGCCTGGGTAACTTAGTGAGACCTTGTCCTTTTTTTTGAGATAGGGTTTCACTATGCAGTTCAAGCTGGCCTGGAACTCATTTTGTAGCCCAGGCTGCCCTGGAACTCCCAGTGATCCTCATTCCTCAGCCTCCCAAGTGCTGGGATTACAGGTGTGTACCACCATGCCTGGCCAAGGCCTTGTCTTAAAAAATAATAATAACAGTAATAACAGTAATAATAATAATAATAATAATAATGGGCTGAGATGTAGCTTAGTGGTTGAGCAGCTCTGAGTTCAATCCCCAGCATCCACAGATAGACTGATCAGAAGTGTACCTATAAAACCCCCAAGGAGTTTCCTTTGGGGATAATTTTTTTGAAGTTCTAGAAATGTGTAGTGGTGGTTATATAACTCCCAAAAGTATTTAATGCCGCTGAACTATATTCTTAATGATTAAAATAATACATTTTGTGTTGTATGTATTTTGCCACAATTAAAAACAAAAATAAAAGCCAAGCACACTGTAACAAGGGCCTTCTTTCGGGGGCCGAGAGGCAGTGATTGTTAATGTATAGGCACTTGTAAAATGAAAAAAGAACAATCTTGATGTCTTCCCAGATGACTTTTCATGGTGCCCAGTGTTTGTTTTATGTTCTGACTTTTGAACTTTACCCTTAGCAAAGATGTAGAATAAAATAGCCATTGCCACTACCCTTAAGATCTTATGGTTTAATAAGATTGATGGGAGGTTTTCAAATAATTATAATACCAGAGTAATCCCTCTTTTTTGGTACCGGGAATCAAACTCAGGACCTTGAGCTTGTCAGGCAGGTGCTGTGCCCCTGAGCTATATCCCCGGGCCCAGTAATCCATTTTATAATAGAGATATCAATTGAGTTTTCTTAACAGATAAAAAAATCACCCTGCCCTTCCCTTTCGCCTCACCCTTCAGAAAAAGAGCTTGGAAGATTTATCTGCGTCTTGTAATTTTCGTAGAACAAAACATTCCCAGTAGTCCTTCCCATATAAGAGAAGTTATGTGTTAGTGGAATAAGTATATTTTCCATATTGCCAGTCATTATTCTTAATTTTTCCCACAGTATTTTAAACCAAGCCTGTTCCTTTTCCTGGATCCATTTAACCTTTTTTACATAGCTATTCTAATTAAATAGCAGTGTAAAAGAATGCTAATGAGTGGCACATCTAGGTGCATAATATTGTATAAAGTATGCACCATGAAAAAATAGATGAGACATTCTGTGAGATCATATACCTGCACATAAAAGGCAGATCCTTATAAATGGATTGCCTTTTTATTTCCTCTCTTCCCAGCTGCCATAAAAAAATACTCCGAAACAGACTTCTTTGATACCCGTCTCCTAGACTCTTTCAGGCAGTGTTCTCCATATATTTTGAATCTTTTGTGCCCTTCAAATCTCTTTTAAAATCTCAACCAAAAATGAACTGCTGGTGATAGGCAGCTCTGGGCAGGTCGGGAAGTGCCTACCCAGTGTGTTGAGAGCCTTTTGCTTCCTTCAGAATGCTGTTGTACTTGCTTGTATCACTGAGTGCAATCTGCTGTAGGGTTTCCATGACATCATTTGCACCTTTTTAAATAAGGTGAATAAGACTGGAATAAATGTTCTCAAATTCTATTGGTCAGGACACTTTTGGAAAAAGTGTTAATATTCATCGTATGGGGAATAAATGCATGTATCCTTTACTCTCTGAATTAAGTAATTGAAGAATTTGCCTTTTCTCGTCATGAATGAGAAATTGCAGCAGTAAGTGTTCCTAATATAGGTAGAGGCTTGTCTTTTAGATATATCTGAATGTCTATGTATATACATTTGCTTTGGAGGATTCTGATGGTAAGAGATTCATAATTGCTATACCTTACCATCCACACTTGATACACAGCTTGCTTTTTCCTCTTCCAGAGCACTTTGAAAAAGAGCTGAGATTTGAGATAAGATTTTCCTAGGATTCTCCTCTTGTTTTATGACTTACATGGTTGTAATCTTAGTGACAAGGGCTCATCCAACAACATTCTGGGACATAACAGACTATGTAGAATGACAGCTTTCCAGCTTTTTTCTGGTGGTAAAATTGACTTTAAATTGGAATTAAGGTTGTTTTAAATTTTTACATCATATACAACAAATTAGGTGCTTTAAAAGAAAATGAATTGGGATTGGGGATGTAGCTCAGTGGCATAAATGCCTGCCTGGCAAGCGCAAGGTCATGAGTTCAATCCCCGGTACCACAAAAAAAAAGAAAGAAAGAAAACGAATTTGCTTTTGCCTGGAAGAGAGATTGCCGTATTCAGACATCTTAACAAAATGACCTTTTATTCCATTGATTTCTACAGAGAAGCACAGACATGCTTCAGAAAAGGTCAGTGAGTCTAATTGAAGCACGCACCAATTTTTTCTACTTGCAAAGGCATCCATGCTTTTTGTTGCAAAGATGATGATGAGATTTAGGGCTGGCCGTTTATTACAAGAGAACACAGAGCTCTCTCTGACACATTGCTGTTTTTCTTTCACGTGAAAAGCATTGTTTGAAATCAACAAAACTCACAAAAAGTGTTCTGCTTATCTGTAACTGTTTAGCGTCTTCACATTTATTTCAGGTCAGACAATTTTGTGTCTAAGATCTAGGTTGAAATTTCTTTCCTTACGGAACTGATTTTGGAAGAAAAAAATGTGAGGAAGGAGATTTTATTAAGTTTCACATATTTGTAGTTGTGGAATTTTCTTTCAACCAGGAATGATAGTATTTCAGAATTAGTGCTTAAAATGAATTTAAGCATGGTTCAACTCACTTTTGTATTTATATGTGTAGAGATTAAAGTTGGGGTTGCAAAGCTTTCTCTTCATATGTATTTTATAGGAAATAATGTGATAGAATACATGTTACATTTTCTTCTCCCAGCCTATTAAATCATTAAATGCCCTTATTTTGTGTTTTGAAAGTTTTTTTTACAGTATTGACAGTTTTTCATATGGCATCAGTAGGTCACTGCACATAGATCATTAGTATTCTTCGGTTGAGCACACAAGGCAGCCTGCTCCAATTCATTTGTTTGGTTTTGTTTGTTTTGTTATTTTGGTTGGGGGAGTTGTTTTATTTTGAGACAGAATTTCGCTATACAGTTCAGGCTGGCCTTGAACTCACCTTGAAGTTCAAGCTGGCCTCACAGCAACTCTCCTGCCTCAGCAAGTACAGGTGTCACCACCACGCCCAGCCATTGTTTTGTATTTTGAGACAAGGCCGGAACTGGCCTTGAACTCACTATGTAGCCCAGGCTGGCCTCAAACTTGTAGCAATCCTCTTGGCTCAGCCTCTCAAATGCAGGGATTACAGGCATGCACCCCATCCCCGCTGTAGTTCTAAACTCTAGATCATGAGACATTTTGAATTTTATAGGTAGCTTTTTATGTAAGACAGTATGACAACTTTTTACACAATTTGAGCTGTCCGGAACTGTTTGCTCTCTATTATTAAAGCACTTACTTACCAGTGCTTTGTTATGACATGTTTACATAACACTTTATCAATCAATAGTAAAAGTTTATTTCTGGTAGTTTATAAGCCCCAGTTCTTATTGGTTCTCTAAATACTGTGTAATGAGTCAGGTTTCTCTTTCTGTTTTGCCTGAGCGGTGAGAAAAATCTAAGGCAGGCCTGAACACAGGAATGTGGAACACTGACCTTCATCCTGTATTCTCAGAGTATTCTTGCACTAAGAAACTAGACCAGGCAGGTGTCTCCCTTTCTTCTCCCTACAAAGTCTTGGTGTTGGAGCATAATTAACAGCAGTGTCTAAAATTAGTATCCCTCTCCTTTCTATCATACCTCATCATCCCTTAGATCTGCAGCCTGACAAGTTTTTAGTTTACTGACTTAACTGTCACATTACAAAATAGGAATAAGTTCTTCATCATGCATTTATTTCAAAATCCTTCTGACCGATTGAGGGCCTGTGTCACTAGTATTCTGCTAGCTGGAGGAAATAGAATGGAAATCTATGATAGTGACAGAGACCATGGAGTTTTTAACTATACTGCTTTGATTTTAATCCCTACCTCTAGTACTACCTGTTTGATCGTGGGAAAGTTTCTTAATTTCTCGGTGCTTCAGTTACCTCATTAATAAAATTAGAATAATGTACCTGCTTCAATTATTTGGGCAATTAAAATGCTACGCATGGATACAGTATTAAGAACAGTGTGTGGCACCTATGCTTCTTTCCCCTTGATAGTCATCACATCTCCTTTTATAGTTCCTTTGAAAGCCCTTCCTGTCCGCATAAAGATTACCTAGGCTTTAAGGTATTACAGATCCTAAGGTTGTTTTAAAAAAACTGTTTAAAGTTCCAGCTCAGTTGGAATATTTTTCTCCTTGGCTTTGAAGAGAGTCATTATAGTTGGAGCAACTTTTCACACCAGCTCTTTGAAACACCTGTGTTCAGGTGACGGGAAAAAAAATTCTAAAGCTTGACTCTAGTCTCTTCACCTGTCTATTAAAAAATAAATGCATCTCTAAAACTTCCCAGCTGGTGGGAATAAAATACTGTCAAAGCTCTCAACTATTAAAGGGTAATATCAAATAACTACAAACCACACCCAATTTGAGCTTCTGAAAAGCCTCAGAACCCTATTATCATTCCCCTGAACTGCTTAACGTTCTGGTTAACCTTCTGATTATTAGCTGCTTGACTTCTCTGATTCAGGTTTGAGGGTTTAAGGGTGCTCATGGGACTGTATTTATTTGATCTTTTCTGTCAGATTCTACTATTCTGCAGACTTTATTTCTGTTTTTTAAGATTGCTAGACACCAGGAGGCATGTGTTAATGTGAAGACCTAGGGGTTTCAGAAGTGACTAAATATATGAGACTTGCCTTAATTGAAGGATCTAGAGAATCATTAGGGCTTTTAACCACTTCACAGACCAGCCAAGTCTCCTGCTATGAACTCAATTTGAGAGCTGTACTTCAGGAAACTTAGACCTATAACACGCTGCCACAGATCTGTATTTCAGCCAGAGTACAATTTATTTATGTACTACTTATTACCTTGCTCTCTGCTGCTCTGTGCATGTCGTTATTAAGCAAAAACACTAAATTATACAGTTGGTAATAGGACTAATAATTACGTGTGTAATTGTCAGTCTACTGATACATTACTTAGAGGTAGCAAGAGAACTAAGTGGTAGAAAACAGAGTCCAATTGAAGTGGCATTTTTCTAAAAGATACTTGCATGAGAAAGCACAGTTTGGGGCTTATGTATGTTTTTGTTTGTGCATGGGTGTGGGGGGTTCTTTTGTTGGGTTTTATATATGGAATATTAATCAGTTACAGGATTCTAATCTGATAATTTAGAGCTCAGAGCTCAAGACAGAAACGCTTCAGGTTACTAGGAGCTCATTACCAAAACTACCAAGTCCCCTGTGCGTAGGTTCTCAGAGGTCTCATAGGGATTCACACTTGTAATTATTACCTTGAGTTTCCAATCTATACAAAACCAACCGTATAGATAGTTCTTAAAAATGCTTTGCCCTGTAGAAAACTTTCCTTGGTCTAAAAAGGCCTTTTGTCCTCATATGAGTGAACTCTGAAGGAATGTGACTTATCATTATGAATGAACTCTGAAAGAATGTGACTTATCATTGACAACGTTTCTCAGTGCCAACAACCCACATGAGACTGCATTAATAAATGAAGAAAACTTTCCTCTCCCTTCAGTGGTGATATCCTTTTGAGATTGTGCGATCTTTCTTTTGAAATCACATTGGCTTAAGGGAGCTTTTCCAAGTAATTGCCATTTTGGGGGATTTGGCTTGGTTTTGTTTTTGCTTTTGCTCGTTTCCCAGGGATAGATATTGGGAGAAATAAAAGCACAGTCATACACTGTGGCGAAGATCACGATCTCTCATGCAGTCCTGAGTTCAAATCCTGCCGTAAGTGCACACACATGCTCTTACCAGCTTTTTTGACCTTGAAAAAAGTTACTTGATACTTCTCTTTGATCCTTCGTTTTCTGTGATAATAGAGGAAATATTCTTCCTCACAGGGTTGTATGTATGTTAGGACTTCTGGTGCAGCACCTAGCCTCTTGTGGATTTTGTTATGTTTGGTTTTTTTTTTTTTTTTTTGGTATTGGGAATTGAACTCAGGACCTTGCACTTGCCAGGCAGGTGCTTATGCTGCTCAGCTATATCCCCGGCCCACATGGATGTTTAACAAACTATACCCTTTCTCCTTCCTGCGAGGATGAGGAGGAGGATGATGATGATAGTTGCTGTTAGATAAACGGTGACGACCCAGTAAAAGGATTTGCCTGAATTTGGGATTCCAGGCATGATCTCCTGGCGTAGCTCCAAGGGAGAGACCAAGTGAAATTTGTTGAGCTGGTTCTTTTATCAATAGGGTTAAGGGGGATGGGCTTGGAGGGGTGAAGTGAAGAGGGGTGTGGCATTGGGGGAGTGGGAATGGCTGGGTACATCCCTATAGCAGTGGCTAATGTTTCTTTGTGGGTGTGATATGTCCTAGCAGGTGGGCTGGGTGTGCCATGTCCTCGCAGAGCAGGCACTGTTCCCCAGGGTCATGTGGTTAGAAAGAGCCATTCTGGGAGCTCAGGCAGCTGAGGGCGCAGAGTGTCCAGACGAGGGTCGGACCTGTCATCTACCGTCTCTAGTCCCTGTTTCTGTTCTGGCAGACATTTATATGGGACTCTAAATCCATACCTCTAAGGGCTGGTGATAATCCTATGTCGTAGATGTCGCTGTACCCATTGCATAAATGCAGGAACAGAGGAATTGTTTAACTTGCCAGATGTTACCAAGTTGACTCCAGAGCCTGTATATTACTGCCTCCCACTGCAATGCCTATTTAATTCCTTATTTTAAAGTTTCCAGGCCTTCCCCCTTCTGAATTATTTTGCTCTAAGTTTTATCTGGGGTTTTATATTTCTGTGGTATACTTGATCTTTTGAAAGAAAGAGTACAAGTTAAGAAAAAGGGCTGGGGTCCAGCACCACCTCCACTAAAAACGAACTATGACCTTTGACTAACTCCTTCACCTTCCTAAACCCCTTTGCTCCTTTTTTTTTTTTTTTTTTTTGCGGTACTGGGGATTGAACTCAGGACCTTGTGCTTGCCAGGCAAGCACTTATTCCACTGAGCTATATCCCCAGCCCCCCTTTGCTCCTTTACATAATGATTATAATAGGACTTAATTTTTAGGGTAAGTGAAGTAGATTAGGTAGGGGCTGGGGATGGGGCTCAGTGGTAGAGTTCTTGCCTTGCACGCACAAGGCCAAGTTTGATCTCCAGCATCATATACATTAAAAAAACTATAATAACAATAAATAAATTTAATTAAAAAATAAAGTAGATTAGGCAAAAGGAAATTTAAAACTGGATGCCTGACACATAGAAAGCTTTGAATAAGTATCAGCTGTTTTTCTTACTTCGATCGAACTTCTGTGTCTATGTACATTAAAATTTTTTGCTTCTTTCTTGTCATATCTACTTGACTTTTCTATTCCATTGTCAGTCTTTTTCTAACTCCTTCACTGTTGCCTAGAAAAAATCTATCTTTTTTCTCTATCTTGTCATTGCGTTAACATGCTCTCAGCACCCACTTGGTACCCAGTCAGTATTTATTGATGTTAATGATGACAGTCAAACAAAGATGCTGTTGGCGTCGGTCCTGCATCCTCTGAGACTGCTTGAGTAATCATGACTTTCTAAAACCAGAAAAATACTCAATCATTCTACTCATAATTGAAGGTCAGAATGTGATGTCAGCATTTGTTTCTGTGGTGATTATGTGGCTTTTTCTGCTGAATTATCTTCGACAGTTGGGCTAGTCAAGATTTCTGGCCTGAGGCTGATTATCCTGCGTTTTTAAATTACTTCCTAAAATAGATACAGCATCACAGAGGTAGGTTTAAAAAATATTGATCATAGTTTAGATTGGAACAAGAGGTCAAGAGAGGCTTAACATTGCACTGAGTGCAGTTGGTTGCCAGGCTCTAGGTTAGTTTCCTGGTCTTCTTGTGCAGTCTTTTTTGCATCAGAAAATGGTACAAATCTGTTTTTAATTCTAAACACGCCCCCTTTTTCTTTGCCTTTCTGGTATCATATGTTCCCACCTCATTTCCTTGATCCTCTGAAGGTTCCTTGTTCTTGCCTTTTCCTGCCTCTTCATTAGGTCTTTCATGAAGATACTTCCTTGTAAGATTTCCTGCTTATATTTGTCATATGCGCTAAAAACTCTGCTGTCCACCCTGATGGGTATTCTAAAAAGTGGATGAATTTGAATTTATAGCCATTGAAGTTGAATTTATAATCTATTAGTGGTGATGTGCTTGTGTAACATCCAGTATTTTTAGTATATGAAGGGGAAAATGAAAACATAATGTTTTTTCTTTGTCTTTTTGAGACAGGGCCTTGCTATACAGTTCAGGGGTCTTGCTATACAGTTCAGGCTAGCCTTGAGCTCACTTTGTAGCCCATGGTGGTCTTGAACTTGCAACAGTCCTCCTGCCTCAACCTCCAGAGCACTGGGATTACGGGCATGTGCCACCACTCCCGGCCGTAGCTTTTCTTAAAGAGCATACTTTATATTTTTTTCTCCTCACAGCCCATAATTAAAAATACAGAATTTAGCTATCATTCATTTCAAATCTGCATAGTGTGATGACATTTAAGAAACAGGAATGGTGGGGTGAGAGATGTAGCTCAGTGGTAGAATGCTTCCCTAGCATGCACAAGACCCTGGGTTCGATCCCCAATCTGGAAAGAAAATAAAATACAAATAGGAATATGGACCCTTAAAGGCAAACTCATTTGGGAAGCAGCTTGATGTAGTGGAGGGAGTCCTGGCCTAGGAGTCCAGAAACCTAACTAAGCTAGAGCCAGCTTTAACTGGAAATGTGGCTTCGGGTAAACCACATAACCTCTAGCCAAAGTTTTTCTATTAGGTGATAATCTACAGCAACTAATATTGAGAAAGCAGTAAAGAAGCATGAAGTGTTAACTTTAAAAAAAAAAAGGAGATCAGTCCTATAAAGCAACATAGTGGCACCGTTGTCTCCCTCGGGCACCTGATGTATCCGAGCTGCAGTTCCCTCCCAATACATTTGTAATTGTTCATTTGCATCATTCGTTTTTCTGAAGCAAATCAGTACATTTTGAAATTCATATTTCATGGAGCTACTTAACTAATTGCTGCAATCAGCAGCAATTTATTTTGTAGTGAGGCTGTTCAAATCATTTGAGGTTGGCATCATCTGTACCATGTTTTTAATGATCATACTTTTAATGACAAGTTTTAATGGGGGAAATGGTTCATGCTCCTGAAAACTCTAACTTTGGTTCTGTAGTTTATCATTACCTAATGGTAGCTTAAAGACATTGACCTAGTAGGTACACCAGCTGTTGGAGAGGCCAACCCATTTAGAAAGACCAGGAGAGGGAAAGAGCACCTTGGTTTACTCTGGTGTGGAGACCCTCATTGAATTACTCAAACAATAATCAGATAGATGCTGTTCAAGTTAATGGCACCTCTGAGTCCCTGTCAGGAGAGCTTTATTTAATGCACAACAGACCTGGAGTGATGCAGGTGCCGTTTCAGCCCCTCATTTAATTTAAGCTGCTTTAGTTGGCATGGCAACTGTTTGAGACATCTGGGAGACATTATGCTGGGGATTGAGACTTCAGAGGATTTCTGCTAGAGCAAAGCAGAAACCTTATTATAAAGTGGTATTTGTTACCTCTAAATTTTTGCAGATTTAGTGTTAAATTTTAATATTCAGGAATTTTCAAAGACAATTTTAAAAGATTGGTTTGTTAGGCTTGTGTGTGTGTGTGTGTGTGTGTGTGTGTGTGTGTGTGTGTGAAGAAAAAAACTCTTCTATTCCTAGAGTAAAAAACATACTTCCCCTAAGAATTTACTTTGCTGAACTAAAGTGTGATAAAACTTATTCTTAGCAAAGAGGCTATTTTAATTACTTTGGTTTTTAAAAATTTTTTTATTTAGAATGTCTTCAGTCTTTTGTGTTTAGAAGCTATTAAAGGAAGGAGAAGCATTTTTGCACAAAGTTAAACAGGAAATGGTAAAGGTAGAAAAGTGCTCTATGTGTTTTTGCCCTAGACTTTCTGGTTCAATTAGAATTTATTGACTTGCCTCTTTATTTTTTTAAACCCAACCTGTCATCTTCTCAAGCAGAGATATTAAAGTAGCATTCTTTTAAACTCTTTTCCCAAGTATTTTAATAGAAGATTCCAAGTTTGTCGATCCTGAAAACAATGGTGATATAGTCATTTGTGTCTGGTAGAGGAAATACTGGCTGGTTTATATTTTGTGAGAAATTATGTCCATGTGTATGTGGTTTCCGTGTGGAGGAATTGACATATTCAAAATCATGCTCTATATTGGTTATGCAAGCCTTCCCCTAATTTTTTGATACCTGATAATACTTTGTGTTAGGTTGACCATATGATTGTTGTTGATCAAAAAATAGCCCAGTTTGTCAGTTCACATTCATTAGGTCTAGGGTAATTAACATCAAGGCCTGATATGTTTTGCAATGCCACATGAAGTATAGTTTTTTCCTGAAATGAATAACTTGTTATAAAATAGAATAGTGCCTATTCCAGAGTTTTCCTTTTCCCCCTTCCTTTGAAAATGTAGTCACTGTTAGAAGAAAACATATGACATTATTTCATACTTATTCTGTTATTGGCTTTTGTACCAATTTGTTCCTTTTATAAGTCGAAGCAAGATTTTCCAAGTGTCAGCACTCTGAATTCAACCTGATAACTTGAAAATTAAGATGTTTTCTTTCTGCTGTTCGCATGCATACCAACTGTCACTACTAACACTAAAGATCCTGGCATCACAACTTGGCTGCCAGTTTTGTAGATATGTGAGGCAGAAGAGAATATAGCCTCCTCTTCATAACCATGCAAGAACTTTTCAGTGCTGGCAGGAGTGAAAAAATCGTCAATAAACTCGGCAGACATGACTGACATCTCGTACAGATAAGTGCTTCTTCATACTCTTTTTCTAGGACTATTTTTTCCTGGATAAAACCTCAGGTTGACAACTGTCATAGTCCATTTGGACTGCTACCAAAAAAATACCATACATTAGGTAGTTTATAAATGACAGAAATTTATTTCTTAGAGTGCAGGAGGCTGGGAAGTCCAAAATTAAGATGATAGCAGATTTGTTGTCTGCTGAGGGCCCATTTCTTGGTTCATGCAGTGTTTTTGCTATAACCTAAAATAGAAGGAGCTGGGCTTGGTGCACACCTATAATTCCAGCACTTGGAAGACTGCGGTGAGAGTTTTGCTGCGAGTTCAAGGCCAGCCTGGGCTACATTTTGATTTTTTTGTTGTTGTTTTGGGGGGGTCAGAGTGTCACTATGCAGCTCAGGCTGACCTTGAACTTACTGTGTAGCCCAGGCTGGCCACAAACTCATGGCAGTGCTCCTGCCTCAGCCTCCAGAGTGCTGGTATTACAGGTTTGTGCCATCCAGCCTTAATACCATCATTTTAGGAGTTATGATTTCAACATGAATTTTGGGAGGACAAAAACACTCAGACCACATGAACAGCACTTAATATAGTAATGACAGTTGTGAAGTTTTCCCTGTTTTTCCATTTTTGTTGGTTTTTTCCAATGTAATATTCCTTTGCTTTTGTCCCTGAAGATTTCTGGAATTAGTACTACTAAAGAATATTGAGATGTGATGGTGCAGGCCTGTTGCCATAACTTTGAGACCAGCTTGAGCTACGTAGGAGACATTGTCTCAAAGTGGAGGGAGGAGGCTTGGGATGTAATCAGCGCTCCCTTGGTTCAGTCACCAGGACCAGGCAGGAGTGGGAGGAGGAGAATATTGGGACTTTGAATTAAAACTTACTGGTGCCAATAGGAATGTTTTTCTGTCTTTATCCTATGACTGGGATGGCAGGACTGGGTGATGGGTTCAGTATGTGCAAGAGGATTAATATCCTTAATAATAGAAGCAGCCTTGAAGTAATAATTATCACCCCAGTAGAAAATTAAGCAAAGGACAAGAACAGTTTGCCCTCATTTTCACTTGTCTTTTTTTTTTTCTATCTCTCATGCTCACACATACATGTGGCCAGTAAAATATAAAGGATTTCAACTTGAAAACCCAATTGGTGGGCCACAAATTTTTACTACCAATCCTTCCTGCAGTCCTAAAATGTCAATAAAGTGCTAAAAATTCAGAGAAGAGGCAGAAATCTAAACTGGCTTGGGGTGATGCCAGAGACCGGTTGATTCTTGTTATAGAACAACAAAAAGGCTTAGGAATTGAGGCACCAAGTATCTCAGAGGGAGAGATGCAGGTGGATCTAAACACAAGATTGAAGGGCTGGGGATACAGCTAAGTGGAATAAGTGCTTGCCTGGCAAGCACAAGGTCCTGAGTTCGATCCCTAGTACCACCAAAAAAAAAAAAACAAAAACAAAAACACAAGATTGATTATAAAGCCTGTGTAGGAATTAAGACACCCTTATCTCCCCTCTACCCTACCTGAAGGTTTATTCCCAAAGACAGTGTGGTTAGCTGTGGTATTTCTGGCTTTGGCTCCTAGACCTACTCACATAGGTCATTGCAGCCTGACCTGTACCTCCTATGGCAGAAGATTAGAGGGCTCTTTTCTGGAGAAATGGATTAACCCAAGAAAGAATTTATGCCTAATTGAAGTTCTCTCATGAAGCAATACCATAAAGCTCTAAGAACTCCACAGAGAGCTACATTACACTGAAACAGTAATAGCCTAAACACCCAGTGATCAGGGGCTGCTCAATTCATGATGTATTACATGAAAAGAAATACCAAACAACCACTTAACATTATATAAAAGACTGCAGAACTGTGGGAAGATGTAAGCTTCAATCTGAAGCTTTGTAGGGTTGCCATGAATTATAAATGAGATGATATAGTTAAGATATTTAATAGTGCATCTGGTGCCTGCTAGATGCTTAGTCTATATAGGCACTGTTTGGAAAGCCTTTGCTTTCCTGGAGCAGGGTTAAGTTTATGAAAGACAACCATAATAAGGAAGTTTATAGGATGATCAGTACTAGGGGAAAAGGCGTAGAACTATGCAGGAAGATGACAGTTAGGTAGGGGTTGGTCCAGGGAGGCAGCTCTGGGAAGATAAGGAAGTATAGGTAAATATGGGAAGGGAGACCCATGCAGAGGGAATGCTGGAGCAGAGGCCCAATACTAGACTGTGCTGAGTACGCCCAGAGAACAGGCGTGAGGAAAGAGATAGGAAAGACCGCCAGAGAAGTTAAAAAGACGAGACTGTGTTTGAACTCCCAGGCCAGGGGCTGGGGATATAGCTCAGTGGAATAAGCGCCTGCCTAGCAAGCGCAGGGTCCTGAGTTCGATCCCCAGTACTGCAAAAAAAAAAATAAATAAATAAATAAAAGAAAATGAACTCCCAGGCCATTTGAGGAGCTTCGGCTGTCAATGAAAGTGAAGTGGAAAGGGTCTGTGGAAGAGTGGCACAATTTGCCCTTCTCCTAAAAAATACCTCAGAAATCCCCAAATTAGATGAATTAGTGGATGGAAAGAACAGTGGATGAATGTACAAAGAACTAATACTGCAGAATGCTCAGGATAGAATCTAGGCAGTGGTTAAGCAGTGCTCACTAATCCTTTTGAATCATTTTATAAAAGTTGAATGAAAACTATTAACTGTATATAATTGATAATATCATAACAATCATTTTATCGAAAAGTTCTGAGATATCACTGAAAACTGTCAAAGGAAATTCTGCACGGCAAATCACATTTTCTCTGTGTGTGTGTGTGTGTGTGTGTGTGTGTGTGTGTGTTTTTGAGACAGAGTCTCCCTATGCAGTTCAGGCTGGCCTTGAGCACACTTTGAGCTCACTTTGTAGCTCAGGCTGGTCTCAAACTCACAATGATCCTCAGCCTCTGACGTACTCTTATTACAGGCAAGCGCCACAGTGCCCAGCCTCAAATCACATTTTCTTACTTTCCCTGAGGCAAGTGGATTTCTTTAGAAAGAACCTAGATGATAACACCTAACATTAAAATATATATGAGGGTAGAAACCCTTATATTAATAAACATACAGATAATAATGTAATAAACATTTTGTATGTAATAAACATAAAATAAAAATTAACCAGGAAAACCAGTATTTGTCCTGGCTGCTTTTCACAAACCAAGGGGTCCCGGGCCATGGTAATAATGGTACACATAACAAAAAGTGCTACCCACTGCTAAACTTTTTCAGTTAAGCCAGTAGGGTTTTCGCATGGGGAAGAGGGAGCATGAGAAAGAGACACATGGCAAGGGTAACCGTAAGGCTGGTAGCTGTGGTATGAGCAGCTTCAACATGGACATCATTTAAAGGAGTAAAGCTGGATTCACGTACACTAGAGACTGGGAGTGGCCCAAAGAAGGTGGAGAGCCACGCCCAGGGATGTTTCTGAGTTAAGTGGCTGGAGGGGAAAGGAGAGGCAGCAGTGGGAGGAAAGCGAAGGAGAGAGGTGTGGTATCCTAAAGCCATTTAAAGAAAATATGTCAAAGAAGATCAAGTTTTCAATTATTTGCGTCAGTGCTGCCTTTAGTTACCCTCTCTGCTCCCAAATTGACAACTGGAAATTGTCTTCAGGAAGGAAAGTTAGAGTTAAATCATAAAAGTTGCCCAAAGTTTGTTTTTTGTTTTAAGATGGGCTCTTGCTATGTAGTCCAGGCTAACATTGAACTCCCTACATAGCTCCAGGCCAGCCTGAAACTCAGTCTTCCTACCTCAGCCTCCCAAGTGCTAGGATCACTTACAAGCATGTGCTACCACATCCAGCTACCACCCAGACTTTTAATAAGTACCTACAGGCAGGGTAAAACATGATAACCTGTTTTGTTCTGGATGGACCAAAAGGTGATTTCTTAATGTCTGTAACATTCATATGCTTTGCAAGAGTTCTGAATTCCACATCTCTGTGGCTCCCCAAGCTCCATCTGTACTTTGATCATGTCATGTGTTAGTTGAACAAAACACAGAGGGTACAACAGCCTATGAGGCACAGGCAACTTGAAACTTAGTAAGGAGGTTTTATAAACATTGTTTTTTGAGACTGGATCTTTCTAGGTACAACAGCCTGTGAGGCACAGGCAACTTGAAACTCAGTAAGGAGGTTTTATATACATTGTTTTTTGAGACAGGATCTTTCTATAACTAAAGCTGGCCTTGAACTCACTATGTAGCCCAGGCTGGCCTCAAACTTATATGATTTTTCTGCCTTAGCCTCCCAGATGGTGGGATTACAGGCATGTGCCCTCAGGCCTGGCTAGGTTTCATAAACTTATGCAGCGATTAACAGTAAAAGAATTTAAATTCTTCGCATTGTGGAGAGACCTGGGTTTGATCTGACCATTTTCCACATTTTTTGGAGTGTCCTACTTTGTAAAGTAATTTAAACCATGTTGATTGATGAGTTGTAGTCTTCCGAAGGTAACCTAGGGGGAGGTCACCAACCCTCATCCCTTTTGTTCTGATTGAAAAGATGTTCTCGTTACCTGTCTAGGTAGACCTTGAAATGTTTGGATGGATTTAAAGGGTGATCTAGTTGCATGTTTTACTGGATGTTGAGACTGGTCTTCATACTTTTCCTTGCCTGGCTGTTAAAGAAAATATTTTCTCTTCTGTAAATGCTGCTTATAAAGAAGTAATTTTGTCGTCTGCTTCTCACTTTTAAATGTGTACGTTCTTTTAGTCTTGGCAATATTTTATCTCATGAAGGCTGGAATTCTCCCCTCTACCATGCTGTCTAGAAGCTTTGTTTTCTTAAGCTTATCCAGCCTTGAGAATGGAAGCTGCCCTTTAGAGGGGGTTGGGGCTGAAGTGTCTGACCTCTCCTTAACTTAACACCTCAAGATACGTTGTCACAGAATTGATGCAGAGTGACCTACATAAAATTATCGTCTCTCCTCAACCACTCAGCTCAGATCATGTCAAAGTTTTTCTTTATCAGATTTTGCGAGGTAAGGTTTTCGTTATGAAGACAAAGGTAGTGTCGTGATATATACGAAACATTTTGCTTTTCATTTGCACTTCAATCTGGATTTCTAAGGCCTTCTTCCCTAAAGTCCTTTTTGCTTTGGACCAAGGTATATCTTATTATTGTTGTATTTAGTAGTAAATAAGAGGTTTTTAGGATGACCAAATGGTTCTTATTTTCCTCATAGAAGAGAGGGCCCTGTGACATTCATCATAGCTGAGTGGGTTAATCTAGGAAGGCAAATAAGCCGAGCGGCGTACAGATCCACTGCGCGGCCTTCAGTTCTTCACAGAATGGGGGTGTGTGGCGTTAAGTGACTAATTTAAAAAGCGACTGTATTTCCTACAGATGATATCCATTCTGCAAACCAGCAGTAAGTGGGCCTGTCAGCTACTGACTGAAATAGCTGAGTCCAATTGTAGGGAAACAAGATACCCTTAAAATCAAAGCAAATGGAGACAACCAATAGATACAGTCAGCTAAATAATTGCAGCCTGCCTCACTAGGAGTACTGACTTGACTGAGAAGTGATTTGGACTAAAATGATTTTTTTTTTTTTGCGGTACTGTGGATCGAACTCAGGGCCTTGCGCTTGCAAGGCAGGCGCTTGTGCCACTGAGCTATATCCCTGGCCCCCCAAAGGGAAATAGCTGGATCAAATGGAACCTCTAGTTTTTGTGGGTTTTTGTTTTGTTTTTTGGTACCGGGAATCGAACTCAGGACACTTGCCAGACAGGTGTTTGTGCCGCTGAGCTATATCCCCGGCCCTGGCTAACAGGATTGATACCTCTGGCCATCAGTTGTAGAAGTTTACTGTTACTGATAGAGAATTATTTAAAGTTGAAGCAGCTTTTTTCTTTAGTAAAATAACTTTTTCCACAGAATTCACAGAAGAGATCCTTTAGAGAGTGAATAGTATCTGCCAAAAGGATTAAAATGCATTGAACATTATTAAAAGCTAAGATGTTCACATCCAATAAATTTGTTGATTTTCTTTGGTAGAAGGAAATGGGAAAAGTTACTGATACTTTTTTACTTGTAACAAATACAATGTGCTACTTAAAATAAAAAAGCTCAACCTGGAAGAAGTCACTTTTAGCAGTGCTGAAGTTCCAAAATTTTGAAAAGTGATGAACTACACTCTTGATTCTTGGTGGTAAAGAACAGCACTGACCAACCTGGAGAAGCTCCGGACTTTTGTCATATCTGTGAAGAATCTCCTGGGCAAGGCTTCCTGCTGGATAATCTAAAGTGTTTTTTTGGAGCGGATTCAGAATCACAGGTTGAGAGTTATCAGTGGCGGGACTCCAGTAGCTGCACTAATGAGCAATTCAAGGATATTCGTATGGTCACTCTTCATTCCAGTGCCTAAGAAGCTTATCTGTGCTTAAGCCTGTGTAATCTTTTAAATTATAGACGTTGTCTCAGACTGTGCAAACCTTTCATGACATTTTACTGTAGCAAAATTACAGTTTTTTGAGTGGGGACTAAGTCAGGCTTTTAATAATATTCATTATGCAGTTATTTAGGGAACAATTTAAAACCCTGTACTCTCTTTCCTCCTAAGGTTTTTCCCAGATCATTGCTTGAGGAAAGGAAATTAAATAACTACAGTTAAATCTGTTTCTTATTTCAGGTTTGAAATATCTGCATTCAGCTGGCATTTTACATCGTGACATTAAGCCGGGGAATCTCCTTGTGAACAGCAACTGTGTTCTAAAGGTATTCTTCAGTTTATTTAAAGATCTGAGGAAAAAATCAGAACGTGAGACCCAAGGTAGACTTAGCAATTTCTTTTCATTACATTACTAAAAATTTAAAAGAACACGTTTTCTCTAGCAGTGACACTGATCATGACCGTGGTGACTAAAGTGCTGCCCTGACTTGCTCGCGTGTTTGATGTATTTTGTATGTGTTGTGGAAACACTGAAACGAGAATTAAAACATGACTAGAAAGAGTAAGGAATCTGATATCTTTTCATATGGTTACATTGGTTTTGGTTTGGGAGGGTTTTTGTTGTTCCATTGTTAAAGAGAAGTTTGTATTAGAGCTGTAGGAAGACTAGTTGAGATTTATTTATATGAGGATGAAGTGTTGGTTTTGGTTTGGGAGGGTTTTTGTTGTTCCATTGTTAAAGAGAAATTTGTATTAGAACTGTAGGAAGACTAGTCAGATTTATTTATATGAGGATGAAGTGTTTAAAAAGACTGCCTACATTTTTTGCACAGTCAGCATTTCTAAGGGAGTGATCAAAAAAATACAATGAATGATTCAATTTTAAAATGTGTTCTAGGGTCAAGGATATGGCTCAGTGGCACAGTGCCTGCCTGGCAAGTGCAAGTTCCTGAGTTCTGGTCCCACTACAAAAAAAAATGTATTCCCGTAAAACATACATTGCCATTAATGCCCCGGTTTTGAACACACTTATCCACACTTAGCCCCTTGTTCTGAGCACTTTAAGAAGCAGTTCTGGAAGTTGTCTTTTTTTTGGTCTCTTTTGAGACAGTCTCACTGTGCAGTTCAGCCTGACCTTGAGCTCACTTTGTAGCACAGACTGGTCTCAAACTCACAAAGATCCTCCTACTTCAGCCTTCCACATACTGGGATTACAGGTGTGTGCCACCATGCCCAGCTTGGAAGTTGTCCTTCATGAGTGTCTTATGAGGTGTGACCAAATGTAGTGAACGTTGCTGCCCAGTGTTTTCCAACAGAAAGGCAGGTTTATAAATGCCACTCCCAGCTCTTTCCTAAAGTCAAAATGACCATGAAATATAAATGTTTGAATTGATTCAGGCAGCCACAACAGCACAACTAAGGACACAAAAGACTTCCAGAATCACTTCGCAGTGTCAAAGCAGGGGACACGTGTAGTCAAAGTAAGAGACAGGGTCTCCCTAAATAGCCAGAACTCGGGAATCCTCCTGCCTCAGCCTCCTTGGTACTGGGACTACAGGCATGTGCCACCATGACCAGTACGATAATCTGCCTTTTACTGTAATGATTTTTTGAAGTTTAAACTTCCACTGTATTTTTAAATCATCCCTATATATGCTATTTGAGGTAGCAAAGTGGAAAACATAAACATTTAAAAGGGAAAATGCTAGGCAAGAACAGGCATATGCACCTATCCATACGGGTTTCCACGATACAGACTAACCGGTCTTCAGTTACCACCCCTAGAAGGAATGGACTGCAGTACTAGTTATGTTTAGTACCCCAGAATCCTCAATTTTAATTGTACTTCCCTCCTTCATACCACTTCTCACTGTTCTTATTCGTCAGAAGGGCTCACTAATAGCAAAATCTACATACGCACCTTTCTCTACTTCTACTACAAATATACATATGTATTGGAAGAACTCTGGAATAGTTAGTAATCCATTATGTGTTTTCTTCAACATAGAAATTAGCCATAAAGATCTCCCTGGAGACGTGTCATCCCTCTGTAAGCAAATAAAACTGATTTATATCATGAGTGGCAGTTGTATTATATGGTGCTTCAGTGTACAGTAATTATTTTTTACCATGTCAACTGATACATTTGAAAGGGAAAAACCATGTTTTAAATGTTACCTACTTTAAAAGTCATCAGGACTATTATTGCTTTGATTGTTAGCATTTGAACTAAATAATACAGCCAAATGTATAAATTGCATTTTTTAAGTCCTTTCTTTGAACTGTAGGCCAGTTCTCTTTACAAGTCAGAGGATTATACTGCTTATGAGTAAAAATTCTTTATTATATCTCTGAAGAGCCCTGACCTTGTTTTACTTCTAGTGACATAAAAACTTGTTTTTCATACTTGCCCTGAAAATAACTGATACATTTTTTGTTTCTACAGTGAAATTAATTGTCCCTAGAATCTACTAAAATATACCCTTCAAAGGTGTTTGAGTTCCTCCTCCTGCCACTTTTTAATTTTTGAAGAGGGTTTGCTACCTCTACCTCATTTTATTAAAAAAAAAAATGAAAACGTTACAGTTAAGGTTGTATTGTCTTATTCATAACAACTCAGTGTTAGGACAATTTAAGCCAGTTTCTTCTTTGAGCTTTTGGTTAGAAGACTTTACAAAGGATTTTCTGTAGAGTCTGTCATTCCTGATTCCATTAATTGCTTGAAGTCCATTTTCCAAATCATCTACTACAGTATTGTAAACTCTGGATGCATGAAGGGATAACTAAAGGGAAATGTCATTTTGAATGCATGACACAAATCAGGACAAACTGAAGCTTTGCTCTGATCCTTTGACTCATCTGTAGGCCTGCTTTGAAAAGCCGGAGTAGTGTCAGGTTACGGACATGAATTCTGTTTTCTCAAATGTACTGGTTTATTGAAGAAAACTATAACAAAACATTTCTTTTAAATTAGTCCCCATTCATACTTTTAATATATTTTGTTTCCTACTAAGCACAAACCGGATATTTTCAATATCTTCTTAGTTTTTCATAAATGTAAGCATCTTACATTGGGCTCAAATTGTCTTTCCAGTTGCTTAAATAAATTGATTGAGACTAATGCTTTTGTTTTGATTTTTGAGACAGGGTAGCTCAGTCTATCCTTGAACATACTATGTAGCTCAGCTGGCCTCCAATTTACAGTGATCCTCCTGCCTCAGCCTCACTAGTGCTGGGATTGTAGGTGTGCACCACCACACACCATCTTAAAATGATAGTTTTTAAGATAGTATATGTTATTTGAACACTAGCAGGGCCTGGGATATAGCTCAGCGGCATAAGCGCTTGCCTGGCAAGCCTGAGGTCATGAGTTCGATTCCCCGTACCAAAAAAAAAAAGACCACTAGCCCTTGGGAAGATGGTTAAATTGGAGCTTTTATTATTGCTATATAATTCTTCTGTACTGTCTAGAAATTTTTCCTTCATTCTTAAGTTTTAAAGACGTTGACATCTATTGACACGTGCACATGGCATCTGTTCGATGTGACCAAGTGTAATAGATTCAAGTCTGAAAGAGATTACCAAAAATTATGGGTAAACCTTGTTTTCTTTTTTCTTTTTCTTTTGTCTTTTTTTCAGACAGAGTCTCCCTATGCAGTTGAACCTGGCCTTGAACTCACTTTGTTGCACAGGCTGGGCTGGTCTCAAATTTGCAACAATCTTCCTGCTTCAGCCTCCCCAAGTGCTGGGATTATAGGCGAGTGGTGCACCACCATGCCTGGCCAAACCTTGTTTTCTTAAAAGTAGTTGTTTTTAAACTTAAAAATCTTCCAGAACTCTTTTCCACATATTAACTGCAGTATCTCAATTTAAAAAAACAGATTTGAAATGTTTTTCTATTTCTTCACTTTTAATAGCAGTTTACCAAGTTAATGAGTGAGAGCATTGGGGCTTACATGGTCATCACTATATGATTTCATCCTCAGTGCTCCCGGTGTTTGTTTTGGTTGCTCAGTATCCAGAAAATCCTAAGCCTGGAGATAAGTAGTAGTTGCTGCTCTGACCCTACTGCAGTTTTTTGTTTGTTTTTATTTTTATTATCTTTTTGAGACAGGGTCTCACTATGCAGTTTAGGCTGGTCTTGGACTCATTTTGTAGCCCTGGCTGTTCTTGAACTCACAAAGATCCTCCTGCCTCAGCCTCCTGAGTGCTGGGATTATAGGCGTGTGCCACCAGGTCCGGCCCCACTGCAGTTTTATTAACAGTTGCCTTGCAACCTCACCCAACTTTTCAATTATGTAAAAATAACAAGAAAAAATTTATCCACTGGTCTACAGAGAACTAACCAAGCTGGCTTTTTTATTCTTTTGATACTGATATTTTAATGCAGGGCCTTGCATATACTAAGCATAAACTTTACCACTGAGCAATACATGCAGCTAGTCTTTTCTTATTTATTACTATGTCTCCAGATACTGTCTACACTATAACTAATGCTCAATTACTTGTAAATATGACATGAAGAAACTAACTGACCTAGTAGCATAGTATTCCAAAAGTGGAATACATTTTGTCATATATACATGTTTGAATGTGATTTAGTATTTTAAATAGATGTGTGTAAAGTTTGGATAAATTGTTTATAAACTCCTAAAGTACCTCAGTAGAACTGGATTCAATAGAGTTCAGCTTGAAACTGTGTATGTACATGTCTATGTATGTGTTCACACAAAGAGACCATAAAGAAAGTGAACATAGTCTCAGCAATATAGGCCCAGCTCGTAAATAGACATTTTTGCTTTTATGTTAAACCTAGAAATATGCATTGAGCTGTTAGGGTTTTTTGGTGTTTTTATTTGGTGTTTTGGTTTTCTCTTAATTATCAATTGAAAACAAATTAAGAGAAAATTTTAAAACTTCATCATTTTTTTGGGTGTGGTGATACACACCTGTAATCCCAGCACTCAGGAGGCTGAAGCTGTGGATCATTGCAAGCTCAAGGCTGGCTGGGGTACACAGTGAGCTCCAAGCTGTCCTGGGCTATGTAACAAGACCCTGAGTAAAACCACCAAACATGGGTGAGGGCATCATTTTGTATAGAAAACTTGGAAGTTTGGAACTTTTCTCTCCTGTCCAAATAAGACCAGATTGTATACTTAATACAGATACACTCTATCTGTATTGTTAAAAACTTAGCAAAGTTCAGGGACCTACCAGGGCTTTTGTGTTTTGTTTTTTGTTCTCCCATCTGTAAATGTATTTGTCTGAACTGATAATGTTTTAATTGTCTTTTCTATTTAGATTTGCGATTTTGGATTGGCCAGAGTAGAAGAACTAGATGAATCCCGTCATATGACTCAGGAAGTTGTTACTCAGTATTATCGGGCTCCGGAAATCCTAATGGGCAGTCGTCATTACAGCAATGCTATTGACATCTGGTCTGTCGGGTGTATCTTTGCAGAACTGCTAGGTCGAAGAATATTGTTTCAGGCACAAAGTCCCATTCAGCAGGTACAATTTCACTTTAAGGGCTTGGTAAAAGCCTTCAATTCTTTTATAGATTTGAAGGAAGAAGCCATCCTGTACTCCTGCCTTGGGCTTATTTGTTGTACTGTCTAATTTGCTTCTAGCAAATCCAGATTCACTTAAATTCAGAAAGTTATAAAGCTGAAGATTAGAGAGAGATTCATTTTGTAACTTACAAGACTATTAGAGGACGTGTTGAGTTTATTACATGCACTGATGCATAGCAGCAGACTGCAGTAACAATATGCATAGGTGTAATCTTCAGTTGTTAGAGGGCTGCTGTTCTTTCTAACTGAATGGCTCTGACTTGAAAATGTATTTGGTGACTTAATGTACTTACGCTTTGTGCTCTGAATATAAATTTTTAGTGTGTATTTCTTTAAGTCTGAACATCTAAAGAAATTTATAGTTTTTATTACTGGGCTAAAACATTTACTATGGCAGAATGCACTAGGAGATGATTAAAATATAGCTTTAAGAAATCATTCATGGCTGACGCTATGTATAGCTCAGTGGTAGACCATGTGCTTAGTTAGCATTCATGAGACCCCTGGTTTAATTCTTAGTACCATGAAAAGAAGAGGGAAAAAGAAAGGAGAAAAAGACTGTTCCTATTACTTTGTCTTTTTAATTACCTGTATGCTAATTTATTAATACACATATTTTCTTGGGATATATCATATTTTTATTCTTAAACTTTACCAGTATTCTTTGCATGAGAGACTGTAGTAGCAGTGATCCCAGGCTGTGTAATCATTGATTCAAAACCTAACTGCCACTTACTAATGATTACATCTTGGGCAAGTTACTTAACCTCTCTTGTCCTCGTTTATTTATTTTGTTGGGAGGGGATCTCAACACTGCAGATAAGTAAAGTAGCAAACCTGAAAATATGGCGTGACAGGTAGTGAGCACTCCGTGAATGTTAGTAATTATGATGAACTTGCTGTGCCAGGATGTGAGGGCTACTACAGTAAATAAAACAAAGTTATTCCTACCTTTATGAAACTTTCATAGAAGGCATAAATTTACAGACCAGGCATAGTGGCACACATCTGTAATCCCAGCATTTGGGAGGCTGAGAGCAGAAGCACCACAAATTGAAGGCTAGCCTGGGCTACAGTAGTGAGTTCAAGGCAAGACGTGTATCCAAAACAAACAAATTAAAATATATAATTCAAATAATGATACATTCTAAGAATGAAAAAACAAAATGGTGCCAGATTAGGGATACAGGATGATGGCAAGCAGGCTAGCATTTCATCCATGTGACATGAAAGTAGGATACTGAAGAATAGTCCAAGAAGGACAACACAACCAGCATGATACAGCCCCAAGGGAGGAAAGACGGTAGCACATTGGAAGGGTGATAGGATCAGCAAGAGCCTGTATGATGGGACATATCAGAGGGAAAGAGTAAGACCTGCCCATGGTGGCCTGATAAGGACTTTGGACTTTACTATAAGTGTAATGGAAAGCATTTTGTGTAAAGGAATGTTAAGATGTAATAGTTCACACTGACTACTGTGCAACTTTATAAATGAATTGATGCACTTGACCACTTTGCTATTCAATTTCTTCAGAAAGTAGAGTGTAACAGACTTATATGTAAGACTATCATATCTGAACATAATAAGCTGTCATAAAATGAATGACTATTGCCTTGTAGAAGAATAGAGATACTCAAATCCTATGTCTTGAACAAGGATCTTGGACTGATGATGAAAAGAGTATGTAAAGGAACACAAACTAACTGGACTGGAAATCAGATTCTTATTTTGTACAGAAATACATAAGTCTTGAGCTCGCCAATCTAACATAGCCATTAAAGGGGTACTCATCTCTATTGTCTTAGGGTGAAAAATCAAGGTATAGAATAGAGATTCTAACTTGTGTAAGAAAGTGGTTATTTTCTGTTGCCTTTTCTCTGCATCTTTGAGGAATAAATACCCTAAGTACTGAACTACCAGTGACTCCATAACAGATCTGAGTCATTTTGGACAATGTTCTGTTGTTTCCCCGTGTGAGTTGTTTCCTTCTGCCTTTAGTGTGGTGGTTGGAACCCAAAAAGCATCATCTTCACACTTTTCCCAGAGAAGAGTGTATAGGAGGCCTTTCCTCTGTGGAAAGCAAGCTTCTTAAGTATCTCCATTAGCAAAGCTAATGGCAGTGGAGCTAATGGATGCCCCATGGTTTAGATAAGTGCATAAAATTGTATTCACTGGGTAAGAATTTCTCATCCTGGAGGGACCCAAATAAAATGCTGTTGTTAATTAGGTCATGTCATTAGAACAATTGTAGAATTGCAGAAAATTGATAAGGTAGTTTGCTACTACAAAAGCTTGTTTCCAAGAGACCATTTTATCAGTCTTATTTATTTGCCTAGCTAGCTAAATGTGGCCTTATTCAATATCAAGGTTTTCTAAGGAATACAGTTTTCTGCCAGTGTAAAAGATTTGTAGCATGACTAGAATGTAAAGATTGTGTACTGCCCCAAACATTGCAAGCTTAGTTTTCATTTCAGATATGACTACTTTGAGTATTTATGAAGTCACATGTATCTGATTTGTGGATTCACCTCTTAATGAGCTTGAATCCATTTGAAGTATCAGAATGCATTCATTAACTATTTGAAAAGTACAATCATTAGCCAGCATGAGAAGAGCATTTCACTCTACAAGAATCATAGATGCTGTGGTATCAGGATAACAGGGCATGCACTGCTCTAGCCTTGCATACCATGCCTGTCAGAACACACTTTCTTTTTTCTTTTTCTTTCTAATAACATGGATTCCCTAATAAATGTCCTTTCTGGTTGGTTGGTTGCTTGATTGGTTTAATAGGCCAGAAAGTAAAAGTAGCAGCTCCTGTAGGTTAATCTAGAGCTTGCTTGCTTTAAGGTTTCTCTCCCCAGATATGATCCTTGTTTCTGAGTCTGTGATTTAAAAGTGCTGAAAGCTTGTTTCTATGCACTCACCTGTCCATCTCTATTCCATGTTTCCTTGCAGTTGGATTTGATCACAGATCTGTTGGGAACACCATCACTGGAGGCGATGAGGACAGCTTGTGAAGGCGCTAAGGCACACATACTCAGGGGTCCTCATAAGCAGGTAAAATCGGGGAAGGGTCTACTAACTATTGGCATAGGATTTCTCTTCTAAAAGAAAAATTTATTCGGAGTTTTTAAACAGAGGTATTATAGGTGTTATTTATTTTTTATATTGTGGCCCTACAGAAGAAAATGTTCAAATTTTGCCAAGCCAAACAAAATATGGGCATTCCCGATATCAAAGGAGAAAATGCAAATTCTGTAACACTTACTAATAAATGACCCTTGGCTTTATGTCTCCTGGCTTATTGATATGTACAGAAAAAGTTATTGGAAGCCAAGCTTTGACCTAGCTGTGTATGTGTACCATTTCCAAATACTGAGCCAGTATGCGCTGGTAACTCTTACTTCAATGAGGAATTTGAAACTATTGCTGTTGTACCTTTTTCTGAGACAGGGTCTCACTATGTAGTGCAGGCTGGCCATGAACTTGCTTATGTAGCCCAGGCTGGCATCAAATTCATGGGCATGATCCTGCCTCAGCCTGCTGAGTGCTAGAATGAGCATGCATCACCTTGCCCAGCATGTTTTGGGTTTTTTTTTTTCTTTTGTTGTTGTTGTTGTTGTTGTTTTGAGACAGGGTCTCCCTATGTAGTTTAGGCTGGCTTTGAGCTCACTATGTAACCAAAGTTGGCTTACTATGTAGCCAAGGCTGACCTCAAACTCACAGCAATCTTGCCTCTGCCTCCCCCACATGCTGGGATTGCAGGTGAACTCTCCCCCCAGCCCCCTGGCAATTGCTGTTATGCTCTTGCCACTAACAAAATCAGCTGTGAATATTGTTGGAAAGGAAGTATGAAGACAAATTGCAGATTTGTGGTAAGGTTACTTACAACCAGCCTGGTCAGTCTCCTTTGGACAAAACATCTTTATTTTCCTAGGAACACCAAACTGAAATCAAAGAGATAAGGTTTACACTCGAGTTGGCAATTAATTTTCCTGAGTTTTGCCTTGGTTTAAGTTGGGTGTTTGGATGCTCTGACTGATAGTACCAAATAACAGACTGACACTCATCCTCTTGAGCTACTAGCCAGACATTTGGTCCAAGCTTTGCCTTCCCCTTACAGGTTCCTCTCTGTAATTCTAGTAAGTCTAGAGCTTCAGTGTTTAGGCACAAAGGGCAAGGAGTGTATTTTCTTCTAAGACCAGGCCAGGCTAGTAAAGATAGTAACATGCTTATATCTTAAAGCCCATCATGACTGATAGCCAGTTGTTATGGCTTGTGTCTAAATGTCCCCCAAAGTCTCATGCAGTCCTGGGGGCTCTTGCAGTCATGGGGCAGGCTTCTAGAGTTTTTAATTGACTCATGGTCCAGTGCTGGGATTATGGGTGTGAGTGCTACACTCGCCCTACCCCGCCAAGTATGGACTGAAACCTCCACAAACTGTGAGCAAAATAAAGTTTTCCTTCCTTAGTTTTGGGAGTCAGGTATTTTGTCTCAGCAATGAGAGAGGAGTAACCAAGACAGAATTTGGTACCAGAGGACTGGTGTCGTTGCTGTGACTATACCTGACCATGTAGCTTAAGAGCCTTGGGAATGGCCTGTGGGAACACTCTGGCAAGGTCCAGAGATGCTGCCTGAGAGAGCAGCCCTGGGGGCCGTGGCCCGCTCTGTGGCGGGGATTCTGGGCAGATCTCAGAAGACCAGAAGGCCAATAGAAGTCCTGCCAGTAAAGACTGAGTCTGGGGATTTCTGCTGGAAAAAAGGGCATTATTGACTGTTGGACTCCAGATAATGTATGTTATGGCTTGGCAGAAAGTTTGTCTGCAATTTATTCATGCCCGGGAATTTTGTCTGAGACTAAGATTAGGAGTGGCAGACTAATTCATCTGGCAGAAGAAATTTCAAAGCAGTTGAATGGTGAGGTGGTGGAATGGCTATTGTTGGAGGCTTTTAGCCAGATTTATGTTGCAAATTAAGAGTAGAGTCCAGCAGGATGATTTAAAACATTGTGCATTTGGCCAGGAAAAGCACCAATAAAGCTGTGGACTACAAAGATAGAGCTGAGGAGATCTTGATTGCCGAGAAGGAACAGGAGGTACAAAAGATGCCTGAGGGCATCACAAGAAACAGCAAGTCTCCACCCTTTGTAGCCTCAAACGTGCAAAACTGAAAGACTCTGCTTTGAGGAGAAAGCCACAGAGCTCCATGTTCCAGAATGGTGGTGGCAGCTGCACCAGGTTCCAAATTGGTGGCAACTGCACTGGGTTCCAGAGTGGCAGCAGCATAGAGAATTTGTTCCTCAGAATCATGTTCAGAGTGCTCAGCAGTCCAGGCACTTGACCCCTACAGCCGCCAAGAGAAAAGAAAGCCTGGCTACTGCTCCAGCTGGCAGGAGACCTTGGCATCTTCCCCGTGGTGCTGGTTTTAGGTGCATGCAGAATGCAAGGGTTCAAGGTCAACAAGGTCTCCACCTAGATTTCAGAGGAAGGCCTGGGAGGCCGGCCAGTGTACTCTTGAAAGGGCAGTGGGTGAAGCTGTCACTGAGAAACCAAAGGTGCAGGGGGGACCCCAGAAAAGGTTGGAAAAGCCAGAAATGTGGATCATCTAAAAAAAGTTGCATGGAGGAGCAAAGCAGGCCCAAGAGAGATGCCATGGGAGCTACAACCACCAGAAGTGCCATAGGGGTGGAGCCGTCCAACCCCTGTGGAGCTCACAGTTTGCCACAGATTGCCTCAAGTGTTACACGTGAAACTACAAGACTTTGTATTTGCCCTGCTGGATTTTGGACTCTCGTCCCAATGCTTTGTATCTCCCCTTTGTACTTTGGGATGGTAATGTTTATCACTGAATGTTGGAAGTGTTTAACTTTTCATTTGTACAGAGGCTCACAGCTAAGAGTTCACCTTAGATCTCATAGCAGACTTGTGACTTGAATTTTTCAGCAATGCCGAAAATGTTAGGACTTTGGCAACTCTTAGAGATGGACGAAAATGTCTTTGGCATAAAGGGATGTGCATGAGTCTTTGTGGGGCCTGGGGCAGAATGTTACGGTTTGTGTCTGGTTGTCTCCCTAAAGTCTCATGCAATCATGCAGTCCTTTTTGATTGATCCATGGTCCAATGCTGGGATTATGGATGTAAGTGCTACACCTACCCTAGGGCGGGTAGCCTGCGTACAATATAAGGGAGAGAAAGAGGCTTGCTCGTGCTCTTCCCTTTTTTCTCTTGCTGCTTTTGCTGTTTTCCATCACCATGAACTGTTGCCGTCTGCCATGTGCCACTGTGCCTTAAAGCCAGGCGAGTATGGACTGAAACCTCCACAGTGAGCTAAATAAACATTTCCTCCCTTAATTTTGGGCATCAGGTATTTTGTCTCAGCAATGAGAGAAAAGTAACCAAGACACCAGTTGTGGTGGTACGCACCTATAACCCCAGCATTCTGGGGGGCTGAAGCAGGAAGATCACAAGTTCAGTCCCAGCCTGAGCAAGACCCTTATTTCAAAATAGAGATTAAGAGGAACTGGGAACGTACCTCAGTATGCAGGCCTAGGGTCAATCCCTATGACTGCTAAAGGGAAGAAGGGAGGGAGGGTCCCGACAGTTGTGTTTCTGTTGTATTTAGTTTAGAACTATCAAATAATTCGGTGCCTCAACACCCTTAGAATAACATAGTAAGTCTTTAACCTATAGGGAGGTTCTATATTGCAAGATCCATTATGTTCTATTAGTCATGATCAGAAATATCAATTCGTCAGTACCTCATAGTAAATGTGTCCTTGGAAGTAGCAAAGTAATTTTCCTTTTTTACAGACTTCCCCAGATCAGTAAATCTTACCTGTCTAAAAGATAGCCCATAATGATACTAGCACTTGGGAGGCTGAGGCAGGAAGATTGTGAGTTTAAGGCCAGCCTGGACTACATAGCAAGACCCTGTTTGAAAGAAGAAAAAGAACAGATAACCAATAATAAAATGTGGTGAAGATCAGACAAGCGGGTACTACCCTTCCATCTCTAGAGGCGTTTCAACTATTGCTTTTAGTTGCCAACTAATTAATTCTGTGTCAAAGAGTTACAAAACAGCAGCTGAAAGAGCAGGACTTCCTGTGTCTAGAACAGTTCAAAAATATTTGACTACACCAAAAATCACTGCACTCCTTTGAGCATTCCAGGCAAGTGATCCCTTTACTCTTAGAAATGTTAAAATCTGGCAGTTTTTAAATCCTAAGAGTTTGCAATTATATAAAAATAGTGAATGTCAAATTTTCTAAAACTACTAGGAGTGGTGGCACAAGAAGGATCGCTGCAAGTTGGAATTTGAGGCCAGCTTGGGCTACAAAGTGAGCTCAAGGCCAGCCCAAACTGCATAGTGAGAACCTATCTCAAAAAGACCAAAAAAAATCTAAAACAAATGTGAGAAGGAAGGAACACTTAAGGTTCCTTTGTTCGGGGGCAGGGGTAGTGCTGGGGTTGGAGCCCTGAGCCTTTCAATGAGGGTCTAGGTAAATTGCCCAGGCTGGGTTTAAGCTGGCAGTCCTCCTGCTTCAACCACCCGGAGTGCCGGGATTACAGGTTCAGGGAAACCCATTTTTCTTTAACTAAAAGACAGAGATGTTTACAGAATTCTTTTAAGTTTTTACACGAATTAGCCTCTAAATAGTATTGCCCTTGGAGTTTTGTCATCGCTAGGCTTCTTATCATTTTCTTTATAGCTAAGTTACTTGGTGACCTAAGGGAGCACCACAGAAATTAGTAGTAACCTTGCCTAGTCTTGATGTCAGAATAAGTACTTCGATTTTGAAGAGAAAATTGGAAAGGTGAAAATCAGGAGTCCATTTGTCCTCAAAAGCTGGATTCTGTATATACTCTAGACAGACTTCCAAGTCTATTCTTGGGAAGGTTTTTCCACCAGTGCTGGAAATGATCTCTTTTGACAGGTGTTCATAGTCTTTAAATACTAACCCTGTAGGATTTTATAGTTTAGGCCAAGCCAGGTATGGTGGCGCATGGCTGTAATTCCACCACATGGAAGGCTGAGAGAGGAGAATCGCTAGGAGTTTGAGCCCAGCCTGAACTACATAGCAAGACCCAGTGGGGGTGGGGAGAAAGAAAAGAAGGTACAGAGGGAGGGGGGGATTATTTATCCACGGTAGATGGTAGGCTGTAGATGGTTCCACTGTCCCTCAGTATAGACATTATTTTCAGTCTTCATTTGCTATTTGATCTTTATACTATCACTGCTCTCAAGAGAAGCTAATGGGCTCTTGAAACTCTTTTAAGTCACCGCTCAGATTTAACCTTTTCACTTCCCACTGTCCTTCCCCACCCTGCATGTGTACCCTGTACACCTCTACTTGGCCTGTTTGCAGGTGCTTGAAGGTTTTCCTATTCAGGTTACAATTTTTTACGTCTGAGGTTGTTGGAAGACAACCCCACACACAAGTATATTTCTTATATATAGCCACATGGATATTTTTTCAAGTTCAAAAAATTAATTTGGCCCTCAAGATACACAGTATAGCTTTTGTACCTATGTATCTCATGAGTGTTCTGCAAAAACTCAGGGTGTACATTCTGTCTGTGTTTCTCTGGACTGCAGCGACTAAGGCTGTGGCATCAGTCTCAGGCTCAGCACACTGTACACATGCTGAACGGTGTCCCAGGAGTTGTGCAGTACAATTTTTAGACAGATTGTGTATGAGTCTTGGCCCTACCAGTAACTCACCTTATGACCTTATTCAACCTCTGTGTACCTCAGTGTATTCATGATACAGCCTAGCACATACTAAATAAGAAATATTTACCATCAAAGTGGTCACTAACACAGAAAAAGTCTTGTGTTTTTTAAAAGTACACATCTCTAGGCAAGGATGATTCCTCTATAGAAAAATATTTTAACATCTTGACTTACGAATATATCAGTTGATGCAGAAAAAGCATTTGATAAGGTTTGGTCCTTCATGCCTTAATATAATAAGAAATCTCTACAAAAGCCTATTGAAGGGCTGGGGATATAGCTCAGTGGAATAAGCGCTTGCCTAGCAAGCGCAGGGTCCTGAGTTCAATCCCCAGTACTGCAAAAAAAAAAAAAAAAAGCCTATTGAAATTTTTAAGTGTTCCTTTAAGCTTACAAACAAGGAAAAATGAGATATATAGCATATTGCTGCTTACTATAAATCAAAATACTGGCTTTGTCTACCTCTTTAAAAAGAAGTAGTAATCTTCATTGAAACTGCTTAAGCTAATTGGAAGTCTTCATGGGGCAAGCTCTACCTTACTGTACTTACTCTAAGTTACTTAATTTAGAGGCTAGGGATGTAGCCCAGTGGTAGAGCACTTGCTTGGCATACAGGAGGCTCTAGGTTCAATGCCTCTGACCATTTTTTTAAAAAGTTATGTTAGGTTATATTTAAACTAGTATGTGATACTTTTTAAAAGTCATTGTAAGTGTTTGAGTCTGAATTATAAAAAGAAAAACCAAGCTTCAATGATCTAGCTCTCAAGTAACTACTCAAAGTTAGATGCAAATAAACATTTTTGTAACAATTTCTAACAGTAATTAGAAGTTTCCTTTATACTAGGAATGACCCAGATGCTTCTTATACATTAGTTCATTAAATGTTCACAGCAGCACTGTAACATACCATTACTATTCCTTCTTACCCTTGGGAGATAGAAGATTCACAAGTTAGATAACATGCTTCTATTGAAATCCACATTTTAAAAATAGGTTTCTCCAACTCCAAAACCTGTTCTTAGGCCCGTGTATACTGCCTGGCACCTCCACCTCCACAGGAGAGTCTTTTAAATTCCATTTGTTCATATGAAGTAGTATGTAAGTACATGTAAAATGAAATAAAAGTTATGCAGAGAATTAGTCATCTTCAAGTACCACCCTTAATTCCAGTCTCTGCTATTAGTTTGAGAAATCTTTCTGAGCATTCCTTATAGTCATATACATAAACAAATATGTGCTGTTTACTAGGACTTCTTTTAAGAAACATAAGTATACATAGAATCCAGTTGATTATCCTCTGAAAGTCAACTTACTGCTTCAGATTAGTGTACTTGCATTGGTTGGTTAATACTCATACTTCTGTGTGGTATATTAGCCAAAACTCCAGTGAAACTGAGTTCAAACTGACTTACTTAAGCAAAAATGGAAGACGTACAGACTTGTGAAACTGAAAAGTCACCTGAGCTCACCGTTGCACTGTGGGTTGTCAGGTGATGTTCTTTGCCAGGAGTCTGACTCTCTGGGCTGTTCTATGTTTTGACCTCATTTTTAGATACTTGTTTGCAAAGAGGACCAGCAATGCAGGCCTGCTTTCTACTACTATAGCGGTCCTAGAAAGAGCTTCCTGTATAATACCATAAAAAATATTTGGAAGGTTCCTGATTTAGTTAGGAAGGTATTTGGTGATGAGTACTGAAAAACCTTGCTATAGTGATTTTTAAAAATGAGTTTTTTGGAGCCATGGTGCACACCTGTAATCTCAGCTACTTAGGACATTTATACAGAAAGATTGTACTTTCAAGAGCAGCCTATGTAATTTAACAAGCTCTTGTCTCAAAATTACAAAAATAACAAGGATTGGGGATGTATCTTAGTGGTACAGCACCCCTGCATTCTGTCCCTAGTACAACCAGAAAAAAAAGAAATGAGTTCATCTTTTTCCTCTGTGAAATCCACGTGGCCAGGCACAGTGGCCCAAGCTGATATTCTCAGTTATTCAGGAGACTGAGGGAAGATTGACAGTTTGAAGCCAGCCTATCTGAAGCAAGACTCTGTCTCAGAGTAATGAAATAAAAAGTGCTATCTCTCTCAGTGATAGAGCATCCCTGGGTTTAATCATCAGTACCAGAAAATGGTGGGGAGGGGAGAGAGAGAGAAAGAAAAAGAAAATCAATGTACAGGCAGTTTTGAACTGAGGTAGCAGCTCGCCTATGTGAAGGACTCAGATTTTATTTTTATTTGTTTTTTCTTACTTTTTACTTGGGATGGAACCCAGAGATGCTCTATCACTGATTTACATCCCAAGCCCTCCTTGCTCAGTTTTTTAATTTTGAGAAGGGGCTTACTAAGTTGCCCAGGCTGCCGTCCTTGCCTACACGTCCTCAGTAGCTGGGATTACAGACAAGCGCCAGGTTTCTGATTCAGTTAGGAATAGGTCTGATTATGAGTACTGAAAAATCTTGCTTATAGTGGTTTTTAAAAATGCATTTTCTGGAAGCCACGGTGTACACCGGGCTTCCATAAAACTCATTTTTATCATTTGGCTTTTTGAGACTGGGTCCTGTTTGATTCAGACTGACTTTAAACTCACTCTGTATTCCACGATAGTCTCAAACTCATGGTAGTCCTCCTGCCTCGGCCTCCCAAGTGCTGGGATCACAGGCATGCACCACCATGTCTGACTTCAACTCATTTTTGTAAACCACTATAAGCCAGCTTTACAGTATTGACTTTATACTGTCTTACTTAACACCTCATGGTCACAATACAGCTGTAGCTTATCCAGAAATCACATTCATGTTCAAAACAAAATGAAGGAAAAGGGAGCACAGACACTTTCTCCCCCTTTCCCACAAGCCGGCCCCGCATACTTCTGCTCATGTTTAAACCTCCAGAACTGTTTTAAGTGTCCTCCCAGCTGTAAAAATAAGCTGAAAAAGTGAGTATTGAGCTTTTCTTTGCAGGTTTCCCCCCCCTACCCCTTTCTGAGACAGGGTCTCGCTATGCAGTTCAGGCTGGCCTTGAGCTCACTTTGTAGCTCAGGCTGGTCTGGAACTCACAACAGTGCTCCTGCCTCAGCCTCCCAAGTGCTGGGATTACAGGGTTTCGCCACTACACACAGCTTTTAGCTTTTCTTTTTGTTTTCTTGGGGTTGTGTGTGTGTGTGTGTGTGTGTGTGTGTGTGTGTGTGTGTGTGTTTTGGGTGGGGGATGTTATTTAGTAAATAATAAAGTCATAGGGTTGGGGTCTGTTGGACCAACCATTCCATTGTGTCTCATGGGTTTTAGACCAAGGCCATCTTGGGGCCAGTAATGATGCTTAGCATATAATACCATTTGATTGACCAGAACTGGGTCAGGTGTCCTTGGGATTAGGAGACTGATGTCAAAATAGGGGTGGGTCACCAAAGGTCAAGGAATTCCTGGCAGACAGAAACTATAGTTTTGGGGTTGTTCATTTTGTTTTTGTCACTTACTTACACAGCTCAGAATATTGGATTAAATGAAGCTTAGTCTCCTGAACTAGGCCTGAGTTCAGACTGATCTTCAAAGTGGGCTTACTTACTGTTGTACACTCAGTGAATGTTGCTGAGTTGTCACTGCTGTGGCAGTGGTGGCGGCTTGGGCGGGGGGGGGGGGGTGTTCCTGGGGTTGAATCTAGGGCCTTTGCACACTGAGCTGCATCTCCAGCCTTTTTTACTTTGAGATGGGATGTTGCTAAATTACCCAGGCTGGCTCAAACTTGTGATCTTCCAGCCTTAACCTCCCATTGTGTGGGGGCTCTAGGCATGTGCTACCACATCACTCCTCACAGCTACTTTGCCACCAGTAGAGTCTAAAACTTGTGTGGACTTGATGAAAACTAGCGGGAACATCTGCTTAGGATATTTGAACAGCCTGGCAACTCCACGGTGACCAGCACTCTGCATTTAGCTTATGATGACTGTGGCAGAGCATTCAGGGCTTCTCGCCCAAGTCTAGAAGCTCGTCCTTGCTTCCCACACTGGCAGATAATCGTAGTCATTAATAGAGCACTTTATAACCTTGCTGTGCTTGTGACGCCAGCGCCCTCACTACTCTCACCTCCACTACTGCATGATACAAACTAGTAGAACAAACAGAGACTTGTCATTTTAAACAGAGAAATTTTATACATGTTAATAATGAGAGAACTTATTTCCAAATGAGTTACTAGGGACAGATTTCTTTCTATTTCTTTTTTGTCTTTTTGAGACAGGGTCTCACTATGCAGTTCAGGCTGGCCTTGAGCTCACTTTGTAGCCCAGGCTGGTCTCGAACTTGCAGTGATCCTCCTACCTCATCCTCCTAAGTGCTGGGATTACAGGCGTACACCACCATGCCCAGCCTAGGACATATTTCTAAGTATTCTGGTTTTTTTGTCTTATCCAAAATGATTCTCTTGCACACAGGAGACAGACTTCTTATCTGTTGCTAATATCCTAGACCAAGCTGGTTTTAACCATAATAGTTGGTAAAATACAGGGAAGAAAATAAAAATAGAAATATAGCACCTCTAGCATGTGTCTTTCCCTTTGGAGCTAATGCTGGAAACTAAATTATTAATGGTTATATTTATTCAAGGCTAAAATTCTTACCCTTCTTTTTACTATATTTACTGGGTTATATCCATTTTTTAAAAAAAGGTGAATGGGGACAGCAGCATTTAAATTTCCAGATAACTATAATATACACTCATTTGATTTTTCTCAAGTCCCCTAACCATATCTAGTCATCTTCAAGTTTTACAAATTTTACCTTCTAATTTGTTCTCTACCCTCCATTCAGTGGATCTGGAACTGCTTATTTACCTGTTTTTCTTGCCCACCAAAGAGATTGTATTCGTCTTTGCTGTCTAAACACCTGACCTGAGGCCTAACCATTTTGATGAATGTTAAATGATTAGCAACAGTGTTGGTAGGTAAGGGTACCTCTGCGGGTACAGTTGTTTAATAGAGAAGAAATCCAGTGCTCAAGTAACTTACTGAGTCTAATGATGGGAGAATTCGTATTTGAACCCACACCAGCTAGTACTTATCCCAGTATTTTCTTCCTTAAACTATAACCTTCCTATAAACTATAACCTATTTTTTCTACTATAAAAATAAGGTAACTGGTCCACTCACTTTGGTTAGTAAGAATTGTGTAGAATTTGGCTGTCAAACTAGTGAAAAAGAGGGTAGCTATTGATGTCAAACCAATAATCTTGCAAGAATATCAAATTACATCACCTTACACACAAAAATATTTTTTTCATGGAGAAAAGCAAATTAAGTTAAATTTTCTATCCATTTTTCTCCTTATCTAGTTCAGGCTGGCCTCAACCTTGTGGCAGTCCACCTGCCTCAACCTCTGTAGTGCTGGGATTACAAGCGTGTACCACCGCACCACACCTGGGGGCCTGGTCCAGGTCTTTAGGATTGTCATGTAGCCTGTGGGGAGCCCCCTCCCCTCCAAAGACTGCTGAGCTCCCTTTCAGGGCCCCTGGGGTCCACTCGTAGGCCACCAGTGTCACCCTGCAGGCCACCTGTGACTCTTTGGAGGCTATCCCTGCCCAGCTAAAGGACCGGGTCTGCACCCTGCTTCCAGGTCTTCGCCTCCTTCCACCTCTCAATCTCCAGTGCTGCCACTCCCCACCCCTTACACAGCTGGGCATTGGGCGCACTTATGATATTGGGCACGAGTGGCGTTAGGCCTCCCCCACCCATGCTCACTGAGGTAGTCCAGGGTGTGTAATAAGTTTAGTCTTTAGTTCTAGGAGACAACTGGGAGAGTTTCTCAGGTCTTCGGTGTAGAGTATATTGTCATCCGTCAGTCTCCAGGACTGCTGCTTTTTCTATAATTTGTTGCTATGGGTTCATACAAGGTTCATATATGCAAGCAGTATGAAGTCCCTCTTGGTACTCATATTAGTAGTTTAGAGTGGATCCTGAAGCCCGTGGACTCAACCCACTGCTATCAGGAACATGTGTTAGGTGTGGGGACCGCCAAGTCTCAAGGTGCTCAGAGAGGGAGTTCAGGGTGGGAGCTGAAGCCCAGTAACTCAGCTCCTGCTTCCTGCTTGGTGTTGAAGTGAGAAGGGCAGGCACAGGGCCATCTGGCCTACCTCCATCTGCCCCTCTCTCTTACTGTTGTGCTCCCAGTTCCTGTTTGTTCATTGGCTGGATCCCCGGGAATTGCTGTGGCCCTAGGGTCGCTGCGGCTGCTCTCTGCTGGTAGATGTCACAGGGGAGAGGTAGCTGGCCAAAGCCTCAGAGCAGATGCAGAGCTGGGTGTGGCAGGCTGTGTACTGGTTGCTTTGTCTCCCCATTGCCTCAGGGTGCTGATTAGAATGGGCTGCTGTAGAGTGGGCAAGCTGCTTTAGTGGCTCTTTTACCTTTTCATAGTCAAGCTGAGTTCCACAACACCTCCCAACTGCTGCTGCTGCTTTTCCAGGCTGCACTTACCCCACTCTGGTTTTGGGCCAGCTCTCGGAATTCCGCTGTCCTTTGGCTGAGTCGGGAGGCTCCTGCCAGCATGGGCTTCTGAAGCTAAAGCTGCGAGTGTAGGAATGAGGGAGTAGGCCAAGGCTGTCTGAGTGGTGACTCCCTCATTCTCCTCTTCCTCCTCTTCTTCTAACTGTGCCATGGCAGCCACCTGAGCTTTTCCTCAGAGAGGGATCTTGTTTGCTCTTTCTGAGAGCTTCAATTCTCATTCAAATCCTTCCTGGGACCAGAGGACCCACTTCTCTCCTTCTTGTCTTTCTCATGTTGCTATTTTCCAGTGTCTGGGTGACGATCCTCCAGGAGGATCTTTCTCTGCTGCTTATCTGGTCACCATCTTCCCAGAAGTCTCACCTCCTACCAATTCTGAGATGTGCTCCTATTCTTGTTGGATTTCCCAATGTGGCTTTCCTTGGAAGGAAGCAGATGTGAAATACTTGGTATTGGTAGTTGTCATAGGAGGATTTTGAGCTGTGCTCTAGGCCGAATAAAATCTTCCAGGGTTCTGCCTCTCTTGTTTTTGGTGGTGTGGCGACCTTGACCAACAGGAAACCTGTGGATATTGCCACTAGTGTTGCTCTTACTGGCATTCTGGTGCTTAGGTGGCAGGAGGTTTTATTTTGAATTTTTATCCATTGATAACGTAGAACTATAAGACAGGATCCCTAAAGGAAATACAGAAGAATATGCCAATGGGATCTGCTTCTAATTTGCCTTTAAATTAATAGTAGTGTTGTGGTGGTCACAGTGTCTTTACCATGAATCCGTCTCAGTGTCTGTCCCTTCTTACCTCCCTCCTTCCCATCCTGTCCCTCCCTCTCCCTCTCCCTCTCCCTCTCCCTCTCCCTCCCTCTCTCTCTCTCTCTCCTCCCCTTCTAAACTGTCTCTCTCCTCCTCATCTGTCTCCTTCTCCCCCGTCTGTCTGCATGTCTCTCTGTCTCTTTGTTTGTCTCCCCCTTTCTGTCTCTCTTCTTCCTCCTCCTCCCCCTCTGTCTGTCTCTGTTGCTTTGTTTCCACCTCTGTCTCTTTCGTGCTGCTTCTTCTCACTCCTCTCTCTGTTTCTCTGTCTCTTTCTCACCTGCTCAAGGTTCTTCTCTCCCATTAAATGTGACTTCTTTGCCTCCAAATCAGTGTGATGAGTAGTGTCTGCGGAAGAGATCAGGGTGGATGAGGTGATACCACTGCGTTCATAGATATTTTGAAAACTCTATTGAGGTTCCTCCCAACCCTAGAGATAGTATATTATATTACTACATAATCATAACGAAGCAGTCTGGCCATTATCCAAGGCAGGAGGCCCCAGAGAGCTATGAAAGGCTGCTCTAGTCTAATACTGTTTCCTAAAAGTTTAGAGTTTTATAGGGAAACCCTGAAGAAATATTTACAGCTAATAGAAGAGATCAGATTCAGATAAAATGTAGTTTGTGGCTTTGAGCCTCTGCATTCCCAAAGCATAGTAAAGTGGATCCCCCTAAAGTTAGGTTAGTTATTGTATTTGGTTTTGCTTTTGTTAGAAGTGAACCCAAGGACTTTTATATGCTAGGCAGGCACTCTACCACTAAGTAGATCCTCATTCCAGCAAATTAGTTTCTTTAAGCCAAGTTTTGACTTTGTTGTTACCTGAGCTGATTTTTCCTAGGCTTTGGCCCACCAGATTTGTCAGCCCACGGGTCGGAGGCAATTCCAAACGCTGTTAGGAAAGGCTTTTACCTCCCCCTGAGAAATTAGTTTCTTTCCAAAAATATAATAGTTTGAAAATCATGGCAACAGTGAGACTATGAATTTTGAATTTTTGAAACTTGGTGAGGGGAGGGAATGACAAAGGTTAAGTTAAGCCACTAGAAAAAAGAGTTATGTCTGGACATTTTTGTTCCTTTTCTTAATTCTTTCATTCTTATGTTAGAGATAAAGAATGTACTTGTATGAAAAGCAGTGGTGCTCTTCACCCACTCTGTCCCCCTTCCTAGCAGTGATATGGAAGTTTAGAAAAAGCTCTGACTTCTCCCATAATCAAAGCCATCTCCTTGCCTCAGTGCAAGGAGACAAGGCCTGGCCTCGGGGATAACTGCACAAGAAGTCAGTGCTACATACAGTTCAGGTGTAACCAGCCAAAGCAAGGGATTCTTTTTAGAAGAGCCTATCAATTCCTACACCCTGTAGTTCTTTAGAACTACTATTTTAGCACCTGTATGGTAATTTTGCTGTAAGATATACTTGATATGCTTAACTTTGCATGTGGCCAGAATTTTACATCTTTCTTCTCCCACCCATATGCATATTTGGTCTTCCTTTCTTGCCAACGCACTTAGATACAAGACCAACAGGAGCCACCATGCTTACAGGATCAGTTGTATTCCTAAGAGGCTTTTCTATGTGCTGACCTACAGTGAATCGTCACACAGTATAAAATATGCCACTGAAGTCAGTGATGGTGGTTGCTTTTGAAGACTGGCTCTTGAGGGGAGAACTCCTTCCTTTTCATGACAGACATATTTGTGCACATGCCTTTTGAGCTGGCTACTTTTTGACTGTATTCCACATCTATATACACAAAGACTCAATGAAATATTTGAACTTTTGTTTTTTCACAGCCATCTCTTCCTGTACTTTATACCCTGTCTAGCCAGGCTACACATGAAGCTGTTCATCTCCTCTGCAGGATGTTGGTCTTTGATCCAGTAAGTAGTGTTTATTTTTATATTTCTAAAAATACACATGTTCTAAGAGAAACATTCTGCTCTTAATAGATTGGCAATGTAAATGACGATGTTTCGTTCCCCAGTTTTGATCTTAGTCATGCTTACTCATGTTATCAATGAACTCACTCTGTAGTCCAGCACTTGGGAGGCTGAGGCAGGAAGATCATTGTGAGTTCAAGGCCAGCCTGAGCTACAAAGTGAGCTCAAGGCCAGCCTGAGCTGCATAGCAAGACCCAGTCTCAAAAGACAAAACAAGAAAAAAAATGTTACTTGACAATAACACAAAGAAGTCACAAAATATAAAACACAACAAATATTTAAGTGAGTAAAACACCACATAATTACCAGAGTTATTAAGGTTCCATTGGTCTGTGATGAGGAAGAGCAGCTTCCTCACACGAGTAATCCGGGTCACTGAGATCGTAATTCAGGCATCAGCATGATGAAGTGATGGATAAAAAGTGCTGCTGGAGGCACAGCCTCATGGGAACTAGTGTAGGCGCTCCCATTTGGGAGATCAGAAACAAGCAAGGTGACTCATTAATGTTGTGACAGCTCAGTGCAAAGTGGATTTTTGTTTTTGTTTTACCTGGCTTTGCTTTTTGCTTTTTGTTTTACAATACAAGTAGTTGAACCCAGAGCCTCATAGATGCTAGGCAAGCCCTCTACTGCTGAGCTACACCCCCAGCCCTTTTTACTTTTTATTTTGAGACAGGGTCTTGCTAAATTGCACAGGCTGGCCTTAACTGGATCCTCCTGACTCAGCCACCCTAGTAGCTAGGACTACTCCCTAGTAGGCATGCACCACTGTGACAGACTATTTTGTTTCCATTTTTTACTGTGGTGTGCCATGTATAGAGTGATATTAGAAATACAAGACAAAGTGGCAGCTCTTGCTTCTATGGTCCCGTTAAGGTCAAGTTCCCACCATTAAAGACAGTTTCAGTCACATAATTTGCATAATGAGCTAGTTGATTTAGTATTCTTGGTTTTATATTTTATTTTGCAAGTTTATTTACAAAGATGTCATATAAAGAACCTCCTTTTATAGGGTTAATAAAACTATAGCTGCAGAAAATTCACACCTCCGAGGTAATTTTTGTCTGTGCATAGAGGATTTTGTAGAGGCCCTAGGTTTCATTCTGTGTGTTAGAAATATGTTATTCTTTATGTTCTATTTAAATTAGGAGCTAAAAAGCATACAAGTCACCAGTACCAGGTTTGCCTTTGGTACTTGTTGCCATTGTTGTTTTTGTGTTACTGGGACTTGATTCCAGGGCCTCCCTGGCCCTTTCTTTTTTTTTTTTTTTTTAAATTTGGTTTGGATATTTTTGGTTTTGGGGGGGGTTTGTCTTTTTCAGACAGGGTCTCACTGTGCAGTTCAGGCTGGCCTTGAGCTCACTTTGTAGCTTAGGCTGGTCTTGAACTCACAATGATCCTCCTGCCTCAGCCTCTTGAGTGCTGGGATTACAGGCGTGTGCTACCACACCTGGCTCTTTCTTTTTTAATTGGGGAACAGTCTCACAACCTAGGCTCAAACGTGTGAGCCTCAGGCTCCCAGAGTTTTGGGATTACAGATGTGTACCACCATGCCTGGCTTACTTACAAATATTTTGTATTTGTAAAATGGACAATTTTATGAACTTCTGCACAAAAGTTAATAAAGCAACAGAATTTAGCGTAGAAACAGGTGTCCATATCTATTACAAATGTTGTCCAGTTGAAACAAGATAGTACAATGTGTAACTGAGATTTTTTAAAATGTACCATTATATCCTACAAAAGAACACTGTTATTGAAAATCTGAATAACTTATTCTGTTGAGTGAGATAGTTTCTTTTCAGTGCTCACATCCTTGATGAAAGCAGTCTCCTTTCCGTAGCCTTACTTGAGAAGTCCTAAAGAGACATTAATTCGTTTAGAGCAGTGAAGTTGCTTTTTGCATGCCAGGTGTTGATTTACTTTTGGTCCAAAGGTTTCTCTTAGGTAAAGAAGAACTCTCCTTCGTGTGCACAGAGGATGCTATCAGTTGTCGGGGAAACATCTAAATCATTTCAACTCTGCATTCTCAAATTTCAGGAAATACCAGAATGTGCAGGCAAAAGAGGCTAATGGGGAAATCAGAGTCCAGCTGCTGCTGCCAGCTGCCTGGGACCCAGTGTCTGCCATCTGCCACCTGACAGGAATGACTTAATTGTCAGACGATAGCATTAAAACATAGCTTCAATCACTGCTGCCCTGTGTGAACCATTGTCATGCTCAGTCACAGACTTGGCCAGAAGCCAGGGCGCCCAGGGACTGACCAGAGGCACCAGGAAAGGGGAGCCAAGGACCAGAGGCCTCAGGACTGGGCAGAGTGCTCTGTGGCCTGCTTGTGCCTTCGGGCTTAAGCAGTAGACTTCTAGCCCTGTGGATGTCCATATGTAGGAATAGTTGTCAAAGACTCGGACTTTTTAGAAAAACAAAAGAAAGCTTACTTGCCAAGAATACAAGGGGTCTGACTGCAGAAAGGCAGGAGCAGCATATACACAGGTACCAGAAAGAAAAACACAAGATTATCAAGTTCAGATCTGTCTGTGTTCAAACAGCAGCCTTCTTTTGTGTGTATCATGAAAGGTCATGACATGCCACTGGGCAAATCAACAGAGCAAAAAGCCGGAGATGAAAGGGTTGAGGGGAGTCCAGGTTTATGGAAAATGTCTCACATTTTATTGTTTGGGGGACCAAAACCAGTCAGAATGATCTAGTTATTTTTTATTTATTTCAATACAAGCTTGTTTTCTTTTTAAGATTGTGTTCTATGAAGTGAACAATTGTACTAGAGCAGGGCAGGGTTGGGTTTTCTTCTTTCTACCATTGAGTCTATCCTTAAATTTTGTAAAAACTGCCTTCTCTCATAGATAGATAGAATTCTGAAGGACATTAGTCCTTCATATAGCGGATCTGATAGATCCACTGAGCACTGGGCAGGGACAATTTTTTCTTTATTTTTTCAATTAAGTAGTAAGTTAAAAAGTTTTGTTAGTGAGTCTGAAACTAGTGTGTCAAGTATTCTGATGTAAAGTGGCAGAAAAAGCAGAGTGGGCCTCTCTTGATACTCATCCGGAGCTGTGTCTGTCAGTGTAGCATCGGACCATGGTCTACTGCTGAATAACAGCTCTTAGATGTGTGTGTGTGTGTGTGTGTGTGGTGTTCTGGTCTCTTCAATATTTGAAGACAAAAAATTTCAAGCAGCTTTGTAAAACTGCCAGCATGATCACATCTTCTTTAAATGCTGGCACGTATTTTGAAAATGTAGCCTGTCATTTAAAATGTAAACTTCGACTGTAATCCCAGCACTCGGGAGGCTGAAGCAGGAGGATTACTGCAAGTTCAAGACCAGCCTGGGCTACAAAGTGAGGTCAAAGCCAGCCTGAACTGCATAAGGGGACCCTTTCTCAAGAAGACAAGAAAACCAAACATAAAATGTCAATGTATCCCCTTTAAAGCATTTAAAGTACTACACATTTAAGTATCATGATGTTTGTCTCTCTTTTCCTTTTTCCTTTATTTTTTTGAAGGGGTAGTTTTTTGTTTTGTTCTGTTTTTTTTGAGACAGGGTCACACTATGTAATTCAGGCTGACCTTAGACTCAATATGTAGTCCAGGCTGCCCTCAAACCTGAGGTAATCCACCTCAGTCTCCCAAGTGCTGGGGTTACAGGCATGTGCCACCACACCCGACTGTATTTGTCATTTTTTTATCCTGTATGCTTTTCAGACATTTATCAGAAAAAGACTTCTGAGTACTTTCCAGTGGTAGATGACAACAGCAGTTGCTTGTCCCAAGTCACATACTCCCTCTAAATTCAGTTATCTCTCTGCGCAGCACATTCTGTATCTTAAGTGCCAGCTGTGTGAAGCAGTAACTGTGTCTTATGAAAGAGCCTGTGTGAACAATCATGTTTATCTTTAGTGTTGATGTGCTGGTGTCTAAATTTGATTGCAGTCGAAAAGAATATCCGCTAAGGATGCCCTAGCCCACCCCTACCTAGACGAAGGGCGACTAAGATACCACACGTGTATGTGTAAATGTTGCTTTTCCACCTCTACTGGGAGAGTTTATACCAGTGACTTTGAGCCTGTCACCAGTCCCAAATTTGATGACACTTTTGAGAAGAACCTCAGTTCTGTTCGACAGGTTAAAGGTGAGTGTCTTTTTTACTTTTGGCCAGGAAAGATGACTAGTAACATTTTTCATTATGTGGCCAGAAATCCAGGGTCTGGATGCTGACCAAAGTTCCTCCATGTTTCTTTTACAACCTTGCATATAGCTGTTTGTCCAGGGAATATATGCCAAGAAAGCTATGTGTTACAAAAATGCTGATTTAATATTACATCCAGGGGAAGGTAAGCCAGAGGAATGAATATTTTGTCCTTATTTTCAAAGTTTAATGAATGTACCTCAGATATATTTAATTTGTATTCACTCAATATCATTTAATTAAATGAAACATATTGGAAGTTTTTAAAGGATAAAAATTCACAAGGGAATCACTCTATGAAAATGACAAGAGGGGGGAATTCTGATAATTTACTCATAAAACTGTATGGCATGATCTTTTGGGATGGGAATAATGTCCTTCAGAATTCTGAATGATTTTAGCATCTTCTCTAGGACCTTTTAGAAGAAAGGGTAGGCCCCAAAATACCAGCTCAAACTCTATGTATCTATATACCAAATGAGGTTCTTAAGTGATCTTCAAGCAGGCAATAATTACCAACAGTTAGAAAAAGTCATCCAGAGTGCCAACTATGCGAAAGTCTCTCAAATCCATGGACCATTTTACTCTTCCCGTGGATGGGGTCTTCAGTCTGTGTAACACCACCACTGAAGTTTTTGCCGGTGTTCAGCAACAGTCATTTTGGTTTCAAGAAAGGTCCACTGGATTCTGCTTTACAGATGATATGTGTGTGATTTAACTAAACCAGTAGGAAATTCTGTTCAGATGCTGGCTAGAGTTAGCTGAGAATGCCCTGCTTCTAGGCCTACAGATTGTCAATGGCTTGTATGATGTTTGTTCCCTCCACAGAAATTATTCACCAGTTCATTTTGGAACAGCAGAAAGGAAACAGAGTGCCTCTCTGCATCAACCCTCAGTCTGCTGCTTTTAAGAGCTTTATTAGGTAATTATATGTGTACGTGTTACGCTCATGTTCTTGTTAGAATTAAAAGATTGTTGTGACGGTGTTTTTCAGCATATTTCTGTTTTCATTGAGATAACATAAAAAAAGGTCCAACAGAAAGTTTCTATTATGAGCTGGGCATTGTGGCACACTCCTGTAATCCCAGTACTCAGGAGGCTGAGGCCAAGAGGAACACTGAGTTCGAGGCCACCCTGGGCTTCATAAGCAAGTTCCAAGGCCACCTGCACTACATTGTAAGACTGTCTAAAAATAAGAAAGAAAGATTGATTCTGTTACAAACTTTGGTTTCAGTCAAAAGTGATTAAAAATGCAAGCATCCTTTTTTTACACTGATGCCAATTCACTGTAGTTTTTCCACTGATGACCATTGTGCTACCCGACCACCTCAGTGGGACACCGCCCCATCCCTGAAGTTAGATATGGTCATCCTGGTCCCACTATAATCTCACCCCTGCTTACTCACTGCAAGTACGAAATTTATTATTTCGGGTTGACTGCTAGTGTGGCCTGTTTAATAGGACAGGCCAGCCAGGTGTGGTGGTGCACATGCACATCTTTAACTCCAGGGCTCTGGGAGGCTGAGGCAAGAGGATCGCAAGTTTGAGACCAGCCTAGGCAACTTTGGGAGAAGCTGTCTCAGAATTTTAAAAAAAACTTTCATAAAGGGTCTGGGAAGGTAGCTCAGTGCACAGTCCCTCATCACCGGTATTACGGAAGAGTAGCCAGGAGACTTAGGGAAGAGCTGTGAACCTCCGTGGAACCCTGTGTCATTTTCTTGTCTCCTTTTGTCCTTTCCTTCTTAATGAATTTTTTCCCTAACTCTTTGTATCAATTAGGATCCTGTCAGAAGGAAGAAACTATCCCAGTAATGTGGATGAGGAGAATTTATAAAAATTCTTACCTAGGAAAAGATGGTTAACTGCTAAAAGACATAAAAAGAATTCTGAAGGGTCCTAAGTAGCAGACGCAGAAAGCAGCTGCTCTAATAATTTAGGAGAGAGTTTGGCTGCCACAGGAACACCTAGCAGGATGGCGGTGAGATAACCAAAAGCCAGGAACACAGCCGGGAGCGATGGCTCACCTGTAATCTCAGCCCTTGTGGGAAGCTGAGGCAGGAGGATCACACGTGTGAGTCCCACCTGGGCAACGTAGTGAGACCCTGCCGCAAATGAAGTTTTTCAAGGGCTGGGAAGGGAGCTCAGTGTAGAGTTTCCCTGGTGTTGACCCCCAGTTTCACACCAAAAAGGAGGGAGTAAGAAAAAGAAGTCCATCAAAGAGGCCTTCTGACTGCAGGGAAATTTGCCAGAGAGTTTGGGTAGTTCCTCATCAAAAAATAAGAAAGTAAACACCACCAGAAGCGGCTGAAGGGACGCTGTTCCCTGACCAAGAGAACCTCCGGAGAACCTTGCCGTACACTTGCTTCCAGCGCCCTCTGCTGACAAAAGCTAACACTAAACCAGAGAGCGAAGGAGAACTGCAGCAGGTCCTCCAGCGTCACTAAGCGTAACAGAGGACGTAACAGAGGGTAGGCTCGGATCGAGAGGCCGGCACAGGCTCCCCTCTTCCTCCTCTGTCTTCCTCCCTGTCCCCTCGCCCCACTTCTCTTTTCCTACCTGGAAAATACCCCACCTGGTATTGAAGTTGGTGTTTTGTTTGTTTGTTTTGTATTTTTGAGACAGCATCTCACTATGCAGTGTAGGCTGGTCTTGAGCTCACGTTGTAGCTCGGACTGGCCTGGAACTCACAGTGATGCTGCCTCAGCCTCCCGAGTGCTGGGATTACAGGTGTGCATCTCGGGGCTAAAGTTGTTCAAATCTGTTGAACCAAAATTAAGAATTTAAAGTATAGAAAGTGTGTCTGATTTCTTTTTTTTTTTTTTTTTGTAGAAAAATGGCATCAGTCTATTTTTACTTCTCTGTGATTTTAAAATACTTTAATATTTTGACCTAAGAGTTAATGACCCAGTCAGGTGTTTTAACACATTCTAGGTGCAAATTATTGTTATCATTGCCACTGGGAAGCAAAATGGTTTTATACACACATGAATTCAAAATGTAATTAGAAACCTGAGATGTGGGAAGTACCCAGTAACAGCTCCTTGGATAGTGAGCACTAAGTGATTACTCATACTGTGTTAATACTTGATAAAGTATTGTATGAGACGCCTTCAAAATAGGCCCCTACTTAAAGTCACTAATCATGAGGCTACTTTTCTTTCATTCTTTGTAGGTTTTTGTCTTTTTGAGACAGGGTCTCGCTATGTAGTTCAGGCTGGCCTTGAGCTCACTTTGTAGCCCAGGCAGGATGATCCTCCTGCCTCAGCCTCCAGAGTGCTGGGAATACAGGCAAGAGCCACCACGCCTGGCACTTTTTTTTTTTTTTAAGAGAACAGGCATGTGTTGGCTGTTTACCCGTTGTAGCACTACAACTAACTCCACCACCTCTCCACTCTCCCCAGTTCCACTGTCGCTCAGCCGTCTGAGATGCCGCCGTCCCCTCTGGTGTGGGAGTGACAGCGGGAGATAGCGTACTACTGAAGACGTGGCGTAGCTTTCCACTGGAGTCTGGGATTTGCAATTCTGGAGGTTAATCATGCTTGTACTGTAATTTTACTAATGAAGTTTTAAATTAACAACCACTACTTGTATGATATGAATAATATTTAGAAATGTTACTAGACTTTTAATCTTGTAAAGTGGTTGTGCTTTTAGAAGAAAAATATTTTACCCAGAGTTGCACATGTTTTATGAATTTAGTGCAGCTGTTATGGCTCACCTCAGAACAAAAGAGAACTGAACCAAATTTGGGAGTTTGGGGTTTTTGTTTTGTTTTTATTAAATGAAGTGAGATTGTTCTCACACACACACACACACACACACACACACACACACACACACACACACACACACAGAGTCATACATTTTGATATTATTTGAGCCATTCCTAAAGATTTGGGGTTTTCTAAAACTAAAGAATCTAGAAACCTTGCCTGCGACCAATCATGGAGCCACGTGAGCTGCTCGTGGCCACACCGGGGGAGGGGTAGGGAGGCGGGGCATGCCGCCTGGTGATCAAGCCCTATGATTAGCTTCTCATTAGAGCCGTGATGGTGATGTGTGCTGTCTAAAATCCAATGTTGTGGGTAGAGGGAATGAGTTTGTGACTAGGAGAGACTAAATTTTTGTTTTCCTTACCCAGTATAAATATATATATATATATATTTAATCTATTTTTATTAGAAGTTTTTCTGCTCTTTCTTACATAAAAGAACCCCAAGCATGCATCTTCCACGTGTGTAAATAATTCATTTCTGGGCTAATTTCAAAAGAATCCTAACATTGCTGTATAGAGAGAGAACTAGCTTGCACATTTTAGGTCTGTGAAATTTTGTGAGACTTTTCCTGCACTGGACAGTGAAAAATAATAAATAAAAGACAAAAACAAATTTTTAAAAAATTTAAAGCCACAAAAAAAGGCACATAGGGAATTGTCAAATGTGTTTGTGTCCTTAGGCAAAGCTGTGGGAGTCTTGAAATGTCACAGTAGTAAATAACTTATTACTTTTGACAAACTCTTTTTTTCTGTTGGAACACTGAACCCTTCTGTGCATATGTATATATAAATACAAACTGAAGGCCTCTACCTCCTGGAGTTACACAGCTTGGCTTGTTACCTCCACATGCTGATGATGACTATTTTTTTTTTTTAAGTTCAATGTGGAGACTTGAAACTTGAATGTCCCTTCCAACTTTTATATTAAAAATAAAAAGACAAGAAAATTGAAGATCATTTTTCACCTGTACAGGAGTACTAATGGATCGTCTTAAAATTGGTCTAGGAAAAACCTTGGTGTGTGTTATGGACAATTAACTGTTAAAGTTATTGTAAGTTATCTGTATTTAGCAGAGTATTTTCATCTTGAGTGATCTGAGCTGAATTTGAAGACTATTAATAAGTTATGTTTGGAAGTTTTAACTTCAATGAAGTAATTATTTGCTGTGAAAGAAACAAACATTGAATTACTAAACAAAGATGGTGCAATATCTTTGTTTTTTTTTTATGAGGCTCCTGAGAATCAACCCAACTGAAGCATTTCAATTCACTTGAATGAGAAACGTGTTTAGTATCAAAAGAGCCCGAGAAGACACTGGTGTGAAAGGTACAATCTCAGAGGTTGGTCAATTACCGTGGCACACTTTCTGGTCACTTTGTACAATGTAGATTTGAAGTACAGTGGTGAAAACATTAAATGTGACATTTGAAAAAGATGTGTTGTCTATTTTATTTCCTTTCTTTTTTTCAGTACAGCTTGTGTCCAGACCAGAACAGAGTTTTAAGAGATTTGCTCTTTATATTTCCACTTTTTTATCTTTGAGAAAATTAGATGTTGCCTTGTAAAAAATCTTCCCAGAAGGTTAGGGTTGCCAGGAAAAGAAATTGGAAACTTTATTGATACAAAAGATGTTGTGATTTAAATATATACAATATGGAAGTCCTTCCAGACACAAGATTCGGAATCCTGCGCTCGTCAAGCCTTTCTTTCCTCCCTTTTGAGGCAAAAATCCCTGTGTTCATATGAAACCTTACGCCAGTATATTGGAGTCCAGTGCATTAAATGAGATGGTTCCCCACACAGCTGACCAAGGGACTAGATTCTGCCTCTTCTTCGCTGCCTCCTGCCCGTAGCAACCCAAAGGTACTTCCAACCCATCTCAGCTCCCTGGTAGTGCAGTCCAGACCTGAAACCAGCCTCCCTAACCTCAGAATGTGCTCCCTGAGGCTGGACAAAGCAGTATCGCTGCTTGTTTGCAGTACTGGGGGGTTGAACCTCATGAATGATGGGTAAGCACTCTACCACTGAGCTATATTCCAAGACCTTTTTTTCCCCACCCACAATACCAGGATTGAACCTAAGCCTTAACACTTCACTGTATCACCAGCCCTTTTTAAATTTGAGATAGGGCCTCTTTGGCCAGTCTGAGCTTGAACTTACGACCATCATCTTGCTCCAGCCTCCGAAAGTGTTTGGATTACAGGCGTACCCCACCCGGCTTGACTTTTATTGTTCTTTTTTTATTTTATTTTGACAGGGTCTGAATAAGTTGCCCAGGGTGGACTCACACTTGGGAACCTCTTGCCTCAGCCTCTTGAGTAGCTGGTGTTATAGGCATGTGCCACCATGCCCACTGCAATATTACCCTTGAGTTTGTAGGTGGCATTTACTTCTTCCTATATTTTCTTGATTTAGCAAATTGGGTTTTTTGTTTTTCTGGACATGTAAGGAATCAGCTGTTCTATTGTAACTCATAAACTAATACAAACACACATTCATTTGTTCGTTCAAAATATTTGTTCATTCAACAAACCTCAATACTTACTAAATGCAACAATTACATATAAGAAAGCTTTGTTGTAGTTATGCTTAAAATAAGAAAACAAGTTTTAATATGTGCATATTGAATGTACATGTAACTTTGAAGCTAAAGTTGTTCATAGATGCTTTTTAGTGAACCAAAGGATTTGTGCCTTACTTATCTAACTTTGCTAGAAATTGTAAAATGTAGAACGTCTAAAGCCAATAGAGTCAGAATCTGCAGATAAATTAGGGCTGTAATCTATTGCAATTTGTTTGTATTTTAACACCCCAAAAGATGGAAATAACCTCTTGTTTGGAATTTTTTACTTGTTTTTCTTCTCTAGTATGTCGTTTAAATTATTACTTTTCTGTTAAAATAAAAACATTAAAGGAGAGAAAGCAAAATTTGCATGAATTTTTAAATTATGGCCTGAGATATTTTCAGAAAGAAAATTTAGTTTTCTGTCAACAGAGCCTTATAAAAGCAGTTCTAAAGGGGGATTACATCAAGAAGGAAAGAGTCAGGTGTAGTGGCGCATGCCTGTAACCCCAGCATCTTGAGAAGCCGAGTAGGAGGATCACAAATTCAAGGCAAGGTAGTGAAACCTTGTCTTAAATTTTAAGAGAAGTGAAACCTTGTCTTAAAATTTAATATTTTTAAAAAGAAGGTATGTAGCTATCAGGGATGTAGCTCCACAATAGAGTGCATGCTTAGCATGTGCAAAATCGCAGGTCCTACCCCTGGTACCGCAACAGAAGAGAAAAACTAAAAGCAGATCTCCAGTGCAAGAATAGTGAACAAAGAAACTGGTGAACATGCAGTGAGAACTAAGCAAACACGGGCTGCACACAACAGTAGTAAAAATGTAATAACGTCTGATGGCGAGAATAAACTAGAGCAGCCTTCTTTCAACTGAGACACACACACCCCACAGGATAGATAAAGTGTCTCAGGAAATACGTGGGCACAGAAGTTGTTTCTAGAGTCACCTTGTTTTCCTCTCAGAAGACATATTCTTAGACATCTCAGGCAGATATGGCATGGTATTCCTAGCCATAGAGACATCCTGGGTTGCTGGGCGTGGTGGCGCATGCCTGTAACCTCAGCACTTGGGAGGCTGAGGCAGGAGGATCACTCTGAGTTTGGGAACAGCCTGGGCTACAAAGTGAGCTCAAGGCCAGCCTGAACTGCATAGCGAAACCCTGTCTCAGTCCTGGTTTGCCAAATTAACCGTAAGCAGTTTTGTTTCTCAGACCCTCAGGCTAGAGTAGAACACAGTGGTAGGGACTTGCCTGCACACCAGAAGCCCTGGTTTCAGTGCCCAGCACCCAAAAAAAGATACCTCACCTGTTTGATATAGCATTACTGTGCAGTAGTTTATCAATGCTGAGAACTCTTTGAACGTAAAGGAAAGAGAACTTTGGGAAGAAGTGTTAAATGCTGAGACTAGCAGTATTTTATTTCACACAGGCAGCAAACTCATGGCACAGCTCGGTTTGTCTTAACATTGAGAGGAAAGAGCGGTTTGTTTGTTGTTTTTTTGAGAACCCCATATAAAATGAAGGCTTCTTCGAACGGACAGAAGCTATTTTGACTGCTTGCTTTGTCAGTGAGGACTTTCCATTTGGTTTATATGATAGACATTTTCCATATGTACACCTAGTCTGGATCTGTGCTACAAAGTTCTGGCAAAAAATATATTGAAAGCAAAAGATTTAAAAACTTCCTTGAAAATTGTACAAATGTGGGGAAGGACATGAATTGAAACCCTTTGTAGACTGTGAGCTGGAATGTAAAATTGTACAGCTGCTACAGAGAGCGGCTCCAGTGCCTCCAAAGGGAATCCCGCTTTCGAAACACCCTTTGATCTAGCAGTCCCGTTTCTGAGTATATACATGAAAGAGTTGGAAACGGTGACTCTGAACATGTTTGTACCCCGGCTCTCAAGGCATTATTCACACCGGTCAGAAGGCAAAAACAACCCAAATGTCCATCAAGGAATAAGTAATGTGATGGGTACACACAACAGCGTAGTATTCAGACTTCAAAAGCAAAGTCTCATAAATGATAGGATGAACTTTGTAGACCTACTAAGCAAAATGAGATAGAAGACATAAAAGAACAAGGGTATCCTGCATATATGAGGTTCCTAGCAGAGTCAAACGCTTAGACACAGAAAATGGAGTGATGGTCACCAGCAGCTGGGGGGTTGAGTTACCATTTAATGAGTTTAGGATTTCAGTGTCAGATAATGAAAAAGTTTTGGATGTAATGGTGGTGAAGGTTGCAGACCAGTGTGAATGTGGTTAATGCCACAGAACTGTACATTTATATTTCATGTATATTTTGGCATTTGTGTGTGTATAGGTACACATAGTACTGTCCCAGGAGTAGGAAGGTGTTTAACTGTTAGGCAATCCATTTTCAGTCTAAGTAATAGAACCACTTTAAGGGACATAGACAGTTGACTGTATATAACAGGAGTTTATTTCCACATCTCAAGTATATTCCATTGATTGATATGTTTGTATTCATGCCTGTACAAAATTGTCTTAATTACTATAGCTTTGTATTAAGTGTTTGTTTATTTTGTTTTACACAAGATCTCGCCAGTGATTCTGTGTTTTTTTTTTTGTTTTGTTTTGTTTTCTGCTATACTGGGGATTGAACCAGTGCCTTTTCACTGAGCTACATCCCCAGCCCTTTCTCACCTTTTATTTGGAGACAAGGTCTTGTTAAATAACTAAGTAACGCAGTTTGGGCCTATACTTGCAGTCTTCTTGCTTTAGTCTCCCAAAATGCTTGGATCATAGGCATGTGCCAACACAACCAGCCTTTGTAGTTAAGTTCTGAAATTAGGAAGTGTAAATAAATTATCCAACTTTGTTCTTTTTTAGATGATTTTGGGTACTATGGGTCCCTTGTGATTCCATTTGAGTTTTAGGATCATGTTGTCAATTTCTACACAGTGCTAGCTGGATAAGAGTTGTATTAAATCTGTAGATAAGTTTGTGGAATATTTTGCCATCTAAACTATTGAATTCTGATCCGTGAATGGGTGGGACTCGGTTTCTTTAGAATTTCATTCAACAATCTTTTGTGGTTTTCAGTATACAAACCTTGAACTTCCTTTGGTAAATTTATTCCTATTTTATTCAGAGTCTCACTGAGTCACTGACTTGCCCAAGCTTAGCTCAAACTGTCAATCCTCACACCCAGCTGATGGAGGGTTCTCAGTTTTGCTTCCAGCTTATTACTAATGTATTAAAAAACTGAGTTTTTTCTGTTGTTCTCTTTTTTGTTTGCCTAAAAAAATGATTTTAATCTATCAACATTTATTGTACAACCTGGTTGGAATCCATTCTTCAAATATATGTATTTAAGCTGGGCATGGTGGCGCACGCCTGTAATCTCAGCACTCGGGAGGCTGAGGCAGGAGGATCATAGTGATTTTGAGAGCAGCCTGGGCTACAAAGTGAGCTCAAGGCCAGCCTGAACTGCATAGTGAGACCCTATCTCAAAAAGACAAAAAAATAAAAAAATAAATATACATATTTAGAATTGTAGACCAAAGTTTATTAAAGTCCTCTAAACAACATAGTATATAAAGTTTTCCTGCTTTTCTGAGGTGAATAAGAAGAAATAAAAGGTTGAAACACTGATAATGCTTTTTTTTGTTGTTTTGAGATAGGGTCTAACCATGCAGTTCAGGCTGGCCTTGAGCCTACTTTGTAGCCCACACTGGTCTCAAACTTGGAACAATCCTCCTGCCTCAGCCTCCTGAGTGCTGGGATTACAGGCGTGCGCCACCACACCTGGATGACGATACCATTTAACAGTGTAACTTTTTTTTTTTTTCACTGCTAGGGATCAAACTTAGAGCCTCACACGTGGTTGCAAGTGCTCTATCATTGAGCTACATCCTGAGCTCACATGTGTGTTAGGCTTATCTACCTCTGTGCTGCCTATTAAAAAATAGAAAAATGTTTTTTAAATAAAAAAATAGAAATAAAAAGATCAAACTACTAAATACTGCATTTAGATTCACCAATTTTAACAATTTGCTATATTTCCTTTGTTATACAAATATGCTTAGTCATTTCTACTCAGATATTATAAAAACCCTTAAAGTGTCCTCTAGAATGAAAACGTAAGCCAGGTATAGTAGCATATACTTGTAATCCCAGTATTCCAAGATTACAAGGCAGAACTGAGTTTGAAGCCAGCATGGACTACAGAGCAAGACCCTGTCTTAAAAAACAAAAAATTAAACGAAACATAAGGACATTGTACCACATAACTAAAATTTCAGCATCCTGTCAAATATCTGTGAAATTTTAACAATTGATACATTACCTAATCCACCCCATATATTGCCGTTTTTCCAGCTGTCTCCCAAATACCACTCATAGTTGTCTTCTGCAGAATCAGGGCCCAGTCAAGGGTCACCCTGCATTTGGTTGTCTCTTCTGTCACCCTTTAGTGCAGGAGGCTCCTGCTGTTTTCTTCGTTCGTGAGGTTATCGTTTTTGAAGTTGGAAACCCAGTTGCCATGTCAAAAATTCCCCAAATATTTGTATTTGCCTCTTTTCCTCATGTTTAGAGTCAGGTTAAACATGGTTGGAAAAACCGTCACAGAGAGATGTGGCATACTTCCCATTCCATCAAAACAAGAGGCACAAATGTTACCTTGTCTCATTTTTGCTGACAGGAACTCTTATTTAGTGTACAAGTAATACACCAAGTTATTTGGCGTATCAGTGCTCCTGGTAAGTAAGAATACTCTTCTTACTGTTCCCTTTGGAATAACTAATCTGCGGAGAAATGTGTTGAGATCACATTTTCTTCAACGAGGGGTGTCTACATTATTTGCTAGTGGTTGTTCAGTGGTGAGTTCCTAATTCTGTCATTTCTTCTGCACGGATTTTTCGGGGCATAGGTTACAGCAGACTGTGAGTATGTGAACATACTTTTCAAGAAGGTTCCCAGCTGCCCTCATGGGGAGCTGTGGCAAAGCCAGCTCCCAGACGATGAAATCTCTGACTCCTCCCAGGCACACCACTCATCCAAATTCCCAGGCCCTCTGCTGGTAAGAAGTGGGCTCCTGGCTAAACCATCTGCAGTGGAATGTGACTTAAGGGATGTTTGCCCTTCCAGGCCCCAAGGTGACAAGTGCATCCCCTTCATGCTTATTTTCGCCTTCTGGGGATGAAGATGACCATACCTTAGATCAACTGTCAATAAACTACGACCACCCCAGGCGGAAACAGGCTCGCTGCCTCTTTGGGTAAGTAAAGCTGCATTTCACACACTGGCACACTGTCAACAGCTGCTTTCATTTTAACAAATGGCTGAGTTCAACAGCTGGGGCAGACTAGCCCGCCAGACCTAAGATGTTTATCTTCTGGCCATGCACAGAAAAGGTTTGCCAGCCCTTCTTAAGTCTGCAGTAGGTTTTCCAAAGATAACAAATGTTAACTTTTCCATTTAGTGAGCTCCTTTACTTTACCACTGAAAGTATTTGAGATACACGTGTCTTGGAAAAAGTTTGAACCTATACCTTAGCGCTCACTCTCAGCTGCAAAACTGCCGCAAACACAGGACCTAGGATGCAAATGCCAGTGTCGCCCAGCCTTGCTGCACCACGCACCATGCACACTTGGAGCGGGTGGATCTTCACAAAATGCTACTGTCACCCCAAGCCTCCTTGGCCCAGAACTCCTGCTGTCTGCCTGTCGCTGTGGTGGCAGAGTTGCTGGCTTCTTTCCACACGCCATAAACTGACCCCTCTTTCCACGTCGCACATACCTGCGTCCCTTCCTAAAAAGCGGGGCTGGGACTGGGTGAATTGAGGTAGGCATTTACATCAAAAAACAGAATTTAAGGGGACACAAAAAAGTAAAGACAAATACTGTAATGCAGGTTTTTTTGTCTTTTTGAGACAGGGTCTCGCTATACAGTTCAGGCTGACCTTGACCTCCACTTTGTACCCCAGGCTGGCCTCGAACTCTCATTACAGGTGTGCACTACCACGCCCAGCCTTTAATGCAATTTTTATGAATCTAATTCAGTGACCACAGATCTATGGACAAAATGCCCAGATTTTAAAGGCATATCTTTATGAATCAAGTCCCAGCTCCTCTGCTCCTGGGCCTGTGTTCATGGATTCTTTGACCTGAAAGGGTGACTGCTCAAGGCAGCCCAAGCCAGCTGGTCAGCCACCTCTGTGACTCCCGTAGACCTTGAGAGTCAGTTTCGAGTCCCCACAGCCTCCTCACTGAGCCTCCTACATTGACAGAACCTGAGCTGTGGAGAGCGACCTAATATTTGGTTTTGAGGCGTGCAGCCATCTGTGGACTGGAGTCACAGTAGCTTTCCAGGTCTTTCCACTTTCCACAGTGCTGGAACCCCAAGTTTTGCCTGTGTACCTGGTGCCCTCCTGGCTGGTCTGTGACCGAGGAGCTGATTTCCCACTTAGTTCTCCCAGCAATAATTCCAGCTTTAGTCAGGCCATGATGGCGCACACCTGTAATCCCTGCACCAGGGAGGCTGAGGCAGGAGGATCATTGCGAGTTTGAGACCAGCCCAGACTATAAAGTGAGCACAGGGCCAGCCTGGACTGCATAGTGAGAACCTGTCTCAAAAAGAACCGCCCCCCACCTCCCCCCCAAAAATTCTAGCTTTGTGTTGGTGAAATCAAGGTGCATAAGGCACTGGCTTTGTGTTCAAGGAAACAATCTAGTGGGAGCTGTGTCCAGTGACATACAAGCTCAGAGTGGAACAGGACAGGCTATTAGGACAGTGCCACAGAGGTTCACCTCTGAAGTGTCACCAAGCAGGGGGGGGGCTTCCTCCGGCCTTGCAATAGACAAGGTGGGGGTTGAGCAGGGAGGGGTAAGAAGAGATGAAGGTGAAGCAGGAGGACAGCTTTTGCTGTTGTGGGTAGAGCTTCCTCTGCACCCCTGTGAGGGCCATTGGGGCTGGTGGTGTCTCAACAGTAATTTGCAAAGAAGTTTTTATAAAGTGAGGAAAGTTTGGTGGGGGGGGTTAGTTGTTTTTCTTCTTTTGGCTTTTGTTTTTATTTCTTCCCTGCTGTGATTGAACCCTCTGAGCACTCGGGAGGCCAAGGCAGGAGGATCAATGCAAGTTCAAGTCCAGCTGAGCTATATAGTGAGACCCTCAAAAACACAAAAAACAAAAAAATTGCACAGAGCTACATACCCACCCCACTACCTATTTTTTGAGGCAGGGTCTTCGTCAATCACCAAGTTACCCAGGCTGGGCTCAAACTTCCAGTCCTGCTGCGTGCTGGGGCGCACGCAGCCGAGGCACGCTCACTGAACTCGTGCTTTGGCAGTGGATTAGTGGTGCCCTTCTCCACTCCGCGAAGACCATCTGACATCAAATTAAGAACCCTCGGGCCAGCTGTGGTGCCTGTGCCTTACTCCCAGGACTCGGCAGGCTGAGACGGAAGGATAACAGTGTAAGGTCCGCCTGGACAACTTAGGGAGACCCTGTCTCAGAAAACAAAAACCTCAGTTCTCCCCTAAAGGAGTTTCAAACTGAAGAGAGCAGCTGGAGATTTTTTTTGGATGGATATCCATCCACGTGCGAGGCCTTGAGAACTTTTATCTACAGATTATAGACTTGGCTGGGGTTTAGCTGTGGCACCCTGACAGCTCCCTCCCCCAGCAACCAGCTATAATCAACAGGGCCTCACGGATCTGGGAACTGTACTCCATGCATATTAAAAGGTGCCACCATGTCCTCAAAGCCAGTGCGCTCTGGGGGGTCGGGAGGGCTGTTGCCAGGCCCTCTCCTGGGCCTGGAGCCTGACCCTGAGGGGCCTGCAGACCTTGTCAGGGAGGGTGCTGCCCTGCCCCAAAGACAGAAGACCTGAACTAAACATCACCCACATCTTTGTCAGCCTGGAGATGGGGTGAGGTCACTGCATTTCTCCTCTGCCTCATCACTCACTTTGTGGTCTGGGACAAATGTCTCTGAGCCTCAGCCTTTTATGAGGTGCTGGACCCAACATTATCTGGAAGGGGCCTCCCAGCTCTTCCTATTTTCTTGCAAGTCTGGAGGAGGGGGAAGGCATCCAGGGTGGCAGGAGGCAGCCTTGAAAGCCTACAACATGAGCATCATTCCTTCGCCAGGCTCCTTAAGGTTCCCCAAGCACTGGCTCTCCCCTCCCCGAGGAAAGCAGCAGCTGGTTCGGAGTCGCCTCTGCCTAAGCCTCTGTAGAGGGAAAGCAGTTATTTGCCCTCAGCATGTTCCCTGGGGAGCAGGAAGAGCCGCACTGAACACCGTGTTACACTGCTGCCAACCCAGGTCCAAGGTCAGAACTCTGTTCTCCTGTGCTCAGCCACCCACACGGTTCACCTCCTGCTCCCCAACCTTGAGGGACCCTCCCGTCCCTCTCTGCCATGTCTCCTCCTCACACCTGCTGACTCCTCCCCTGACAAACACCCCTCCCTTCCCCACGCCGTGATACCAGCTGTTGCCTCTGCAGAAAATGGCACCTGGCTGTCCCTAGTACTCAGCTTCCCCGCAGCCCTCTCTGGAGCCCGGCCCAGAAGTCTCCCTGCTCAGGCATGCTATGTCCACACTTTCTCCTCCACGGCCCAAGGCCACGGCACACCGCAGCCCCCACATACCTTCCTCCCGATCACTCCCTTAAGTACTAGTTTCTTACCCAGCCGCCTCCACCAGCCTTGGGGGCCGTGGGTTCTCTGTCTCATCACCTCATCTCAGAGACCTTCCCCTTCACTCTATCTCAGCCATGCCCTCCTCGGAGAGAGCCTCGTGCTAACACCGGGAACGCAGCCACTGTCTCCCAGGCTCCTGACCAGTGGTAGCACTGAACCCCCCGCTTCCCGGGTAGGGCATCGCCTGTTCGCTTCTCCGCTTCCTCCCAGGCCCCAGCCCCCTCTGGCCTCACACTGGCCTCCCCGCCCAGCTCACTTCTGACGCTCTGGCGTGCAGCCCCTCAGTCACCTTTGCCTTCCTGACCCCCACCTGGGATGAGTCCAGCTGCCTCCTCCTGAGCATATCCCATGCTGAAGAAAAGCACCGCCTAGGAAATGGGGCTTCCAGATGAAAGACCACCCACCTCCTACTGCCAACAGTCCCGTCCTGGTACTACACAGCCCACCCCACCCAGCCCAAGCCCCTCCCTCCACCTCCTAGAGGCCTTCAGCCATTTTCTGCTCCCTTCTCAGTGGACCACTCCCAACCAGAAACTTCAAATAGGCTTCCCCCCACCCCCACGCGCCTTTTTTTTTTTTTGAGACAGGGTCTCGCTATGTCGCCCAGGCTGGTCTCGAATTCATAGCAATCTTCCTGCCTCAGCCTCCCGGTTGCTGGAGTGACAGACACGTGCCACCACGCCCAGCTCCATTCCCTACTGCTGTCAAGCTCCTGCCCCGCCACAACTGCCCTCAACAGAACCACAGCGGGCACCAACCGCTGTGCCCTAACACAGCTGCTCTAGCCCTCCTTCCAGCAACGCCACTTCCTTCCGCCCATGACCCCTGAGGTTGGAGCTCCTCTAGTTCCCTTCCAGACCCTCCCTCCTCAAAACTCTCCACCCCAGTCAGACGTTGTCTTCCAAGTCTAGTCCGGCAGGTTCACCCAAGTGCCTACTAGGCCCTCAGGTGCTGCGGAGACAGCTCATTGTCGAGGCCAAAACTGAAATACCTTCCCTTGAACTTGTTTTTGTTGTTGTTGTAGTTATTTTTGTTTGTTGGTTGGTTTTTTGCCTTTTTGGGACAGGGTCTCACTATGCAGTTCAGGCTGGCCTTGGGCTCACTTTGTAGCCCAGGCTGGCCTTGAACTCACAATGATCCTGCCTCGGCCTCCCAAGGGCTGGGATTAAGGGGACCAATCCATCTCCCAAGCCGACCTGGGCCCAGAATAAGGATCGATATTTGCTGAATGAGATATGAATCCTTGCTCCTCTCTCATTCTCCTCCGCCAGTCACCAAGCGCTATCCATTTTACCTCCTACCATATCCCCTTCGCTTCTGTCTTGAGGCTGGTTAGCCCCTTGCGTCCTTCACAAGGATTCCCCGCGCCCTCAACTCCTGTCTGACTGGGATCTTGCGGACAAGGTGCATCATGAAAAGCCCGGCATGCCGGGCTCCGACATCTCCACGGCATCGGGAGCTCCGCACATAACAGCGCTGGTAAATGCAACGGAAGTAAATAGGTGAAAGGTGCCACGAGTGAAAGGGAGCAGGTGAGCGGCACAGAACACCCAATCCGCGCCGAGACGCCCGCCCCACATCTCCAGGCAACCGGATCTACGAGCAGCACGCCCCACTCACGCGGCGCTCCCGACAGCCAATGGAAAGTTTGTAGGACGTGGTCGCGGTACTCAGAGGGGCCAATGGGCGCGCTCTGAGAGGAGTCCCGCGGTGTCCTCCCGCCTCTTCTGCTTCGTCAGCCAATGGAAGCCGCCTGCGTGTCAAGGGGGCGGGGCAGCGGCGCGAAGTCCGGCTTGGCGCGCGAGCTCTGGCTTTTTCGTACGTCCGGGTCTCCGTGGTGTAGTGCCAGTTCCTTCGCGTTCCGCAGACTCAGAATGGGGGCTGTGCGCGCCAGGCGCTGCCTGGAGTACTTGTTGGGCTTCTACTTCCTCTCCCACATCCCCATCACCCTGTTTCTGGACCTGCAGGGGCTGCTCCCGCGCGAACTCTACCCCGACCAGGTGAGGGGCGACCGCTGGGTAACGGTCGCCGAGTTTGAAGCCCTGATGCCCCGCCGAGCGTCCCGGGCCGACGCCAGCTCGCCAGCCGCGGCTCGGGGCCTGTCCCCCCCCCCCGCTCCCGCCCCGCCGGGCTCTGCTCCAGGCTCCGCGCGCTCTCGACTCCCGCTCTGTTTCGAACTCGATGTCTTTCCTCTGTCCTATTTCGCCCGGGGTACGGACGCTCTCCCCGCGCCGCCCTGGCCATGGGGATTAAACCCAGGCCCTTCGTGCTGTGCAGGCCAGGCTCGAACTTGAGCTCTTCGTGCTTCAGCCCCGTGCTTTGTTCCCTTTAAAATAATGTCCTCCCTGGTTATGTTTAAGGCTCCCACGATCGTGCCCGTGGTCAGTTTCAGTGATTGAAAACAGCACCCTGGGTGAACCAGTGACCCAGTCGGGACATGTTGGGGTCATTTGATTTTTTTTTTTTTTTTTGAGAGGAGTTTAAAACCCGCCCTCCCAAAGAAAAAAATCTTTGTAGAATTAGGTCTGTTTAAAGGTCGAGCGTCCAGGATTCCCGGGCTGCACTCCTTTGTTGGTCGCTGCGTGGATCGTCACTCCAATTTCAGAAGCTCAGGGATAAATCAATGCGACCTTTTCACATCGACCGTTTAATGGAAAAAGCCCCATTTCCTGGCTATTGTAGATCGTTCTTTGCCCCAAATTTGTGAATTTGTTTGTTTGGTTTTGTTCTTGAGATAGGGTGTAACATTGTAAATTCAGGTTGACCTTGAACTCTATGTAGCCCAGGCTGTGCGATCCACCTGCCTCCTGAGTGCTGGGATTATGTCATGGGCCACCACGTGGGGCTGCCCCAAACTTTAATGCTTTGAAAAACAAACGAACAAACAAAAAACAGAGTGAGCAATCCAGGCATGGTGGTGCACTTCTGTAACTCGAGCGCTTGTGAGGCTGAGGCAGGAGAATTACCACAAGTTCAAGGCCAGCCTGAACTATATAATGAAAACCTGTCTTAAAAAAAAAAAAGTTTTGTTTCCATTTTTTCCTTTCTAGTCTCTGCCTTTTCTTTCTTTACTCTCCCTTGTTCAGCTTACCATTTGCATGTTTTCTTCCTAATTCCCAATATCTAGGGTCCATTTTGGTCCTTATTTATGGTTTTAGTTTCTCATACAAGAGAAACATACCGATATTTAAACATATGTGTTCAATTTATTTCACTTAAAAGTATGTTGTCAAAGTACATTTACCTCAAAATGTCCCGTTTGTCCTTTCTTATGGCAGAGTAGTACTCCATTGTATATATTTTTTAAATTTATTTTTCGTTCTCTCTTCATCCCTTAGTGGGCTTCTAGACTGTTTCCAAACTTCCGCTATTACAGATTATGCTGCTATAAACTAGGTTTGCATATATTGCTGTGGTATGACACTTTTAACTCTCAGGAAGATACCAAGAAGGTTAGAACAGCTGGGTCAAATGGAATCTCTAGTCCTAGTGTTTTGAGGACTCTCCACGCTGGTTTCCACAGTGGTTGCACCAGTCTGCACTCCCACCAGCAGGGGGAAAGGGCTCCTTTTTCCCCACAGCCCCGCCAGCATTTGTTATTGGTTGGTAATGGCCATTCTTTCTAGGGTGAGATGGATTCTCAGTGTTGGTTTAACTGTCACTTCTCGAATGATCAGTGATATTGAACATTTTTTCATATATTTGCTGTTTGTACTTCATCTGAGAAGTGTCTGTTCGTTTCAGATGCTCATTTTTGGATTGGGTCTTTAAATGGGGGGGCCGTTTTTTTGTTTTTTGTTTTTTGTTTTTTGAGTTCTTTCTATGTGTCTAGGTATTAGTCCTTTGTCAGAGGGAAGAGTTGCCACAAATTGTTTCCCATTGTGTGGGCTGTCTGTCTCTTCACTCTGTTGGTTTCTTTTCCTCGGTTCTACTGTGCTTCTCCAACCTACTGGTAGATTGTGAGCAAGACTGACTTGTCTGTCTGAAGAGCTGATTTTTGCATTTTTCCCAGAATGCTTTTGCTCTGCAGAGAAACATCATAATCTGAACTGCATGGACTCCCAGTGGTGTACGCAAAATTGCGTGTGCCCCGTGTTTCCTGGGAGGATCTGTAGTTTTTGTCAACTTTTCCAAGTGTATAAACCCCCTCAAAAGACTCTTGGCCACTGCTCAGTAGTGTCCTCCCATTCCCATAAGTCTCTTTGTTTTTGTCTATTGTTATTTTTTTTTATTCTTTTTTTTTTTTTCTAATTTTGAGATAGTCTTACTATGTAGCCCCAGGCTGGCCTTGAACTCCAGGCAAATCTCCTGCCTCAGTCTTCTGAGTGTTAGAATTACAGAAGGGCACCACCACATCTTGTTTTTATTTACTTGTAGAACCTGGCATAATTGGAAGGACCTCAGATCTCCCTTTCCTTGGGAGAAGTGTAGGTGGTCTGTTGGCAGGAGATCCGTGTTGGCCTCAGGGATTTGGTCTGTCACAATCTGCCCACATGTCAGGGCTCTGCAGCCTCAATTTTCAAGTAAGAGTTTAACCTCTTTTAAAAGCTCAGAGACAAATGGTAGAGTTGGGGATGTAGCTTGGTGGTACAGCTCTTGCCAACCATATGTAAGGTTAAAAAATTGTTTAAAAATTGTGTAGTTTTCTATTGCTGATCTAATGATTTTTTAAAATGTAACAAATCATCACAAGTGTAATGATTTAACCCAGATTTATTGTTTCACCAGTTTGGAGGTCAGAAGTTCAAAATTAATCTGGAGTGTTTCCAGGGCTGGTTCCTTCCCACAGTTCTATGGGAGACCCTGTTCCCCTTTGAGTTTCTGGTGGCTGCCACTGTGGCTTGTGTGGCCACAGCACTTTAAGGTCTTATCCAGATCACCACCTTCTCTTCTATAGTCATACTTCCCTCCCTCTCCATCTTACAAAGACACTTTAATATGTGTAAGCACACCGTATAATCCAGGGGAAGTATCCCAGCTTCAGAATCCTTGTCACATCTGCAGTCCTTTCTACCTAGGTTTCTCTAGGGGCATTGTCCAGCTTGTTACACAGCATTAGAGAGCACACACTTTCTAAAAAGGTCACTGCAGATCCGCAGTAGCCATTAGTTGCCCTAAGAAAGGAGAACCTGCTATTACTTGTATTCAAAAACCATGAGGCCTATTTACAATGTCTTTAATACTTAGGAATTAACATATTGCTTCATGTGGCGATTCCAGACTTGATAGCTATTGGCTTCTGTATCCTTCTTGACTGCTGTTCTCCCTCCTTGCTCACCACACAAAAATACAGCTAATGCCAGGCACAATGGCTACACCTGTAATCCCAGCACTCAAAAGACTGAGGCAAGATTGCCAAGAATTTGAGGCTAGCGGGGCTACATACTAGGACCCTGTCTCAAAAACAATAAAGAACCGGCTAAAATGTGCCAGCATCATAAAGACCCTATTTAAATGCACATAGCTTGTTGGTAAAAATTTCTGTTTTGAGGCTGGGAGTATAGATCCGTAGTAGTAAGAGTATGTGCCTGGCATGTGCAAGGTTCTGGATTTGATCCTCAAAACCAAATAAACAATAATCAGCTGAGGACCACTGCAGGCAGGATCTGGCCAGAAGCCCTGTGTGAGAGGATGCTGCTGACTGAAGGCATGAGCAGGGGGCATCCTGGCTGGAAGGCCTGGGCTCCTATTCACTCTCACTGCTGTGGGTGGAATAAGTCTGTTGCTTATCTGTGGAGAAAATAAAAACTTTCAGTCTCAGCTTCTCTCCAGAAAATACCAGCTGGGCATGCCTGCCAGCACTGGGAAGGCTGAGGTGGGAGGATTATTGCGAGTTTGAAATCAGCCTGGGCTACAAAGTAAGCTCAAGGCCAGCCTGAACTGCACTGTGAGACCTGTCTGAAAAAGACATAAAGAAGAAAGAAAGACAATACCAAAATTTAGCATCTATAAAATTCTTCCATAAATAGAATTTTTCCTAGAACTAAAAAGCATTATGGGAAGTCAGATAATGGCTTGGCTGAAATTTGCAAATGTAAACTTTTTTCTTAGCTTGAATCAAATCACTTGGAAAAACTTTTACTGTGAAACAGTAAAAGAATTTAGTTGGGATAGAGCTTGGGAGGGAAATGGGAAACATTATGTAATTTGCAGCTGGAACAATTGCTCCTGTTCAGAAAAGGAAAAACAGGTAAGCATCTGGCTCTAAATCAGTCTGTCCTCATCCTAAGTGACAGAAATACAGGCTCCATGGGATAACCTACTTAGAAAGCCCTCTGTGGTTTGTTTATTTTGCTTTTTGTTTTGTGTGTGCTGGGCATCAAACCCAACTCCTCAGATGTCCAAAGTAAGCAGTAGCTCCACAGCCTAGCCAGATAAATCTTGAGTAACAGTGGTCAGTTCTCAAATGTGTCAGGTATCAGTGGAAACATTGAGGTTTTAATATGATTAAACTTGAGCTACATGTGAATGAAGTGATCCTGTGCGCTGGTCATTGATCTAATAATGACGTATTCACTCGTATCCCACCAACAGGAAGGCGTAGGTGCTCTTGCTGGCTCTGCTTTCAAACAGGGAAGCAAGCACGGTGAGAATAAGGGCTGTGCCTGGAGCCAGCACTGGGCAGGGTGCCTGCCCCTGGCTCCACCCTGCCTCTGGCTCCTGTATTCCCCACCACTCTGCCAGAGGCCTAAGCCTTCTCTTCCGCCCACCCTTTGTCCAGGTCTCATTCCACCATCATCAGGTGACAGGAGAGCTTGGTGATGCAATTAAATTTGGCTCATCTCATCTGTAGCCCATAGACACTATAGTGCTATACAAGTTAATCTTGATGTAGGAGGTAAATACCTCAGAAAGATTATTGATATGTTGGATAAAAAATGAGGTTCACATGGTACGGAATGCCTTTTAAATTTTGCAGTAAAATTTTGGAGCAGGGCAAGGGGTTGAGAGAAGCTCTCACTATGCATTTCAAGCTGGCCTTGAACTGTAAATCCCATACTGGTCTTAAATTCTCAGTGATCCTTCTGTCTCTGTCCCGAGCGCTGGGATTACAGGTGTGTGTCGCCAGGCCTGGTTTGCAGTAAATCTTTGAAAGCAGGTAGTTTCCTTTAAGTTCTTTCTAAAGAGAAAAAATTATTTAGTCTCAATTGCTCCTTATATTTAAGGTGAGGAAGTAGAGCCCCAGAGAGGGACAGTGACTCACTCTTTTTATGTGTATTTCTTCCTGCGGCATTAACATCCTGCAAAGGGCTGAGGAGGAAGCAGAATATTGCCATGAATTCAAACTTCACGTCAAGTACACAGCAGAGATCACTGGTCAATAAACTGGTTATCGAGCCAGAAACCCCGAAATTCGTATTATGCCAATAGCAAGTTTGTTTCTGGATATTTGCTCAAAGCTCCCTTATGGCAACAAGACCTCCTGTTTCATAGCAGTGAGCCTTTATCTTGTGATTAAAAATTAACAGGAAAACTATTCCTGGACTTGCCACTGTAAGATTCTTGAAATTGCTTTATTCATCATATCAAGACACTTAACTTGGCTTTGAAGGTGCATGTGTTGGAACAGTCAATACTCAAGGCTTTGGGCTTTTATGAAGCACAAAGTGGGCTGCCTCAAACTGTCTCCTGTGCATGTAGCTACATCAACTCTGGTTGGCATCCTTTTTACAGGGTAATTACAAGGACAGGAAGGGGACCCAAGCTAGAGCTGAAACTGCTAACTCAAGCCTTTCTATAGCCCAGAAGTACAGTTTGGAGCAGTTTGTTCTTACACAAATATCATACTGGTCTCCTTAAAAAAAAATTAGAATTAAAGGAATTAAAAATGAGTAACACCAGGCACAGTGGTGCATACCTGTCATTCTTGTACTCAGGAGGCTGAGGCAGGAGGATCACCTTAAGTCTGAGGACAGCCTAGGCTACATAACCAGGCTCTGTCTTGAAAAACCAAACCAAAACAAAACAAAGACTAATGAATGACTTATTTGCAAATTGAAGTCAAAGTATCCAACGTTTACATCTCCACAAGATGCACAGGCAGGGTGGGTAACTCCGATCAAATTATGTGCTAGGCCTGCATACTGCATCCTATTAATATGTACAACGGGGGCTGGGGATATAGCTCAGTGGAATAAGCGCTTGCCTAGCAAGCGCAGGGTCCTGAGTTTGATCCCCAGTACCGGAAAAAAAAAAAAAAAAAAAATATGTACAACGAACATATACTAATAAAAAGTACAAAAGTTGCATATGCACAGAGGTTAGATTTACCTGCCCCCTTAACTGCCACCTCTCCCTCACCAAAAATAATAGGAAATTCAGTGTATTTTTGTACCTGAAGGAATATGGCCTTTGGAGTTGGATGTACAACTGTTGTGAAGGGGAAAATAGGATGGTTTACACATTGGTGGTCATTTCCTTACAAAAAATGATGTTGCCAGATATGGCACTGTCTTGGTTACTTTTTTCTCATTGCTGAGACAAAATACCCAACGCCCAAAATGAAGGAAGGAAAGGTTTATTTAGCTTACAGTTTGTGGAGGTTTCAATCCATACTTGGCTGGCTCAGAGGCAGAGTGGCACATGGCAGAGGGCAAATGTTCACAGTGACAGAGCACAGCAAAAAACGGAGGAACGGGGGAGAGCAGCATCTTTGCCTCCCTTACACTGTAAACAGCCTACCCCCACCCAGGGGGCATGTAGCTCTCACACAATCTGCATGCCCTCTTCTCCCACAGGCTCAGGATGTATACAAAGCAAGCACCCTGGCTTCCTGCTGAGTCATTCAGCCAAACCGCTAGACTCCCTAAGTTGACACAATGTATCAGCCATAGCAGGCACACTTGTTCATTCAGCAAACACCTGAATGCCTAAGTGTTAGGTACCAGTAGTGTTGCTCTTGATGGTGGGCGGTGCCATCCAGGAGTTGTGAACAAACGCTGGGTAGTACAAAGAAGAGGCTGAGAGGTGAGGAAAACTTCAGAGTGAAAGTTGGGATTAGCTAGCTTGCAAGTCTCTAGTCAGTGACTGTCCGGCTCTATCACAAAAGCCAGCTGCGTGAGCTGGGGGCCAGGGAGACTGTCCAGTATCTTCAGGAGCTGCTGAGCCTGTCCCCGTCAGGCCGCTGCGCTCATCCTGCGCATTCTCTCTTCTTCAGGTCAGAAACCTGCTGCAGTGGTACTCTAAAGAGTTCAAGGACGGTCTGATGGAGCACCGCCCGGTGTGGTTCACGTCGTTCCTGTTCTGCGAGCTTCTCTTTCAGCTGCCTTTCTTCCCCGTGGCAGCATACGCCTTCTTGAAAGGTTGGTAAATGGCAGGAAGACACTCCCCCTCAGAAGCCAGGTCCCAGAAGTCTTGGGGGCGAAGCATCTCCGAGGGCAAGGGGAGAGGTGCTGTAGTCTGCCTGAGGGTGCCATAGGGCCCGGGAAAGGGACACCCGTGTGGCTCAGGCTAGTGCCCCATCAGCCTGGCCGCCTGAGTTGTCTGGAGTCTCATACATGTGAAAGCTGCGGCCACTTAGAGAAGAGCTTATTCCCTTACCCCACACATTTGAATAGTACTATACTGACTTATAGGCATTGGCATTAAGCTAATCTCTGAAAGGTTTCTCAGTTAAAAATTCTTCCTTCATGTATGTAGTATGTATGTGTGTATATATGTAAATATATATATATTTTTTAGAGAGACAGAGACAGAGACAGACAAGGTCCTGCTGTGTAGCTCAGGTTGGTCTTAAGTTCACTATGTAGCCCAGGCTGGCCTCGAACTCAGTGATCCTCCTGCTTCAGCTTCAAAAGTGCTGGGATAATAGGCGTGCATCACTATGCCTGGCTACTTAACACTTTTATAAAAGTCACCATACCCCTCTCCTTGGTAACTAAGTTCCTGCAGCTGAAAGTACTGATTCTGCACTGGTACTACAAGAGTCACCAGATCCATGCCCGTGCCCCATGCCTCCATGTCATTACTTCACAGACAGAGGCTGCCACAGAGCATCTCCCCTCCTTGGATTTTAGGCCCCACTGGTGGTGGCAGTTTTACCACCAGTGATTTTTCTGTTACATTCCTCCTCGGTGCTTTGACAGTGAGGGGAGGATTCCAGTTGCCACTTAAGTTTGTGTGGTAGGCGGTAGAAATTGGGTCGGCTGTTTGGTCTGAGTTTCTGCCTGCAGGGGAGGATGATTCCGCTGAACAGGGCAGGGTGGAGACGTCCCGGAGGGCCCCGTGAACAGAGCTGCCTTCTCTCCCTCTGCAGGAAGCTGCAGGTGGATCCGCACCCCTGCTATCATCTACTCAGTCCACTGCATGACGACATTAATTCCAATCCTCGCCTCCTTTCTGTTCGACGATTTCTCCAAAACCAGTCATTTCAAAGGACACGGACCTCAGACTGTCAGCGAGCGGCTCACCCTCGTGAGCGTCTACGTGCCCTACCTGCTCATCCCCCTCATTCTTCTGCTCTTCATGCTGCGGAGCCCTTACTACAGTCACGAGGACAAAAGGAAGAAGAAATGAGGAAACAGCGACTGGCCAAGGAGAGGAGTTTCCACAGGGTCATCTTTCGGATGCAGTAGAGACAAACTATTTTGAACCCGTGGCGTCGATGCCATTTGAAAACACTAGCAGCAGTATGCAGGGGCAAGGCAGGGCCGTGTCTGGTTAGCAGGGTGTGGGTGCTAAGGTCCAACACAGGACTAACAGGCAAGACCAGACCACAGACTTGGTAACCATCCACGCAACATGGCCTGCTTGCCATGTTCTGAGTTGTTAACCGTGTCTACAGCCACGACTAAGCCCTTGACTATGATTCTCTATAGACAGTACCAATCAACCAAGTGAACAGTGGAATTACTCAGGCCTTTTTAAAAGTAGAAACTATTTAAGTCATTAAAAACTCATTTTGTTTGCCCCTTCTTCCTATCCCTGGGAAGAAGTGAACAATGCAAAGGAGGTTTAATTAAACCTTAAGGGTCAGCCCTAGTGTGACTTTCAGTCAGAAATGGGTTAACCTGGAAGGTGTTTTATTTCTAGCTTAAACTACTTGTCCCAAGGTTTTTTTTTTAAGTCAGCTGTAGTCTTACTTCACAATCTTAGTCTTCCTACATGTGTGTAGGGACAGACCCTCCTGCCAAGGGTCTCTGGGTGCTCGCATTTGGGTTCCCTTAGGCTTCCCTAAACCAACATTCAAGGCTGTTCCTAAAAGATGGAAAAGTAACAGAACCTGTTACCCTGTTTTCCCCCTTGTGCTCAGAAGCTACACTGCTGTGACTGGAGGCTCTAGTGTATCTGTCTGTCTGTCTGTCTGTCCCAAATAAAGGGAGTTGTTGCCACTGCCTGGTGTGTTTTATGGACTAGGAGATAGAACATCCAAGGTTCTATCAAAATGGGTTAAGCATATTACAAGGCACTGGGTGAAGAAAGGTAGTTGAAACCATTTGAAAACAATTTATTGCTTTTCCTTCCAAAGTATTGTGAATTTACAAAAAAGAGCACACTTTATAGACTGCTTAGTCCATACTAAGAATGCAAGAGGTGAGGACCTGCCCTGTGTGGCCACTGGCAGGGCTGAGCACTGCTGCTTAACACCACCTCCCCTGGATGCGTATTCGTGCCTACAGGGGCTGCTCCTTACACGCTGTCTCGGGACGTACGTAGTCATCAGGCAAGTCACTGGAATGGTAGAGGTTTGGGGGAGGGGGGGCTTTTTTTTTTGGACTTTCTGCTACAAAAAGGAAATTTTCATTTCTGAAAAATAAATTGGTCAATAAATTCATTCTGTTCTGCTTCTACTTTACACAAGGCTTCATACTCAACGCGATACCTGGAAAACAAAAGTGTTGAAGCCCTAAGAAAGGTCCATGCCCGTGCCCCATGCCTCCGTGTCATTACTTCACAGACAGAGGCTGCCACAGAGCATCTCCCCTCCTTGGACTTTAGGCCACACTGGTGGTGGCAGTTTAATTCTTCTAGAGAAGAGCACAGAGGGTTCAATGAATGCAAGCAACAGTGTAAGTTCAGAGTGATGTTAGTGAAGACAAGGAAGAGAAATAGAGGGAAAGCCCTGCCCAGGCCACGCAGGAGCAGCCTACACCGGAGAAGCTTGCCTCCTGTCAAAGGCCGGCCAGCTGTGGGCCCTGAAAGTATGATTAAAAGGTGTTTGATATTAGCCAATTTTCCTTCCCATCAAATGTGACTTTATTTTTTAATTTTTTTTTTCTTTTCGGTCTTTTTGAGACAGGGTCTCGCTATGCAGTTCAGGCTGGCCTCAAGCTCACTTTGTAGCCCAGGCTGGTCTTGAACTTGCAACAATCCTCCTGCCACAGCCTCCTGAGCACTGGGGTTACAGGCGTGCACCACCACGCCTGGCTATTTCTAAAATATCCAAATCAGGATAAGTGAGATGCTATTCCCCAGAAAATGATGAATAATAAAGATGAGGTGATCGTTCCAAGAAAAGTAGAACTTAAGTGTGGAGTAAATGTGGTTTACATCATGACTTACCTTTCTAGCTGCATTTTCTTTTCTGCTATTAGTGCTTGAAGCTGCTGCTGTTGGGCTTCTCTCTGCTTTGCTATAGATTTAAGCAAGTTCCGAGCACCAATGGCCTGAGAAACAGTATTGGTAGAGAAGGTGATGGCTTTATTGTAACAGTTACAGTGGGGCCATAATTTATGTCTTGATGCCAGGCTTGAACCAGTGGCTTTTTACTAATTTTATTAGTGAGAGACTGCGAAAAGCAGTCAGGTCTGTTTGTACCACCAGTGGTCCAAGCCACTTGATGGGACAGTCATGCATGTATCACCAGTGGTCCAAGCCACTGGGAACGTGTTAAACCCATCTGTAGCAGGGGTCCTCAAGGTGGAGAAGGGCTGGTAGAGTTACTTGAGTACCCAGAGGGGAAAGGAAAGTGCTGCCCCATGGCTTCGGGGTTTCATCAGAAGGAAGAAAACCTACTGCTCCCCGAGTGCTTGGTGAGAACTGGCCCGAAGCTCAGGCGGGCCCTGGGGTGTTCGCAGAGCCACGCCCGCAAGTATTCAGTGGCCTGCTGAGTGGCACCGCTCAGCTGTGCTGCTCCCTCAGGACACTACGCCATGCAGGCCTTCATTCCTCCGAGTGCGGAAGGAAGAGAAACATCTCTGCTGATGTGAGGGTCAAAGTCATGATGAAGGAGACCGGCATATAAGGTCAGCCGGTGAACTAGACCAGAAATGGTGGAAATCTTGTTTTAATTAAATAAGAGAACCCATAAGCAAATTGACAGAGCAGAGGATGAGGGGCTAGAGAAAGAGAGTCCTGGCCAAGATAAAGACATGTTGATTTTACCTTCATCTTCTCATTTTCTGCTTCTTTTGCAAGTTGGTCAACAAGCTCAATTAGGCCACCGACTATTTTCTGAAACTGGCCAATTTCTTTTGGGGAAAGAACAAAAAATAAAATTTCTCACCTTCAGCACTCCCTCAAAACAGAACAGAGCTAACTGCCCCTTGTAGTTTATGTCAAAAGAGTTTGGTGCCTTCTGGCTCAAGTCTCCACCCTCACCGTGAACCTAGAGGGGTTCGCCAGATGCCCAGAGCTGGACCCAGGATACTTGGACCCTGAATCACCACTGTGCTGTTACCTCAGGATCCAAGCAGACCCAGCCTCCCTTCCCAAGAGCAGCAGGAAGCACAAAGCAGAGTTCCCAAAGGACTGCCCAAGAGCATGCAGCCTCCACTAGCCACGGACACACTAGATTCAGTTAGTGATGCAGGCGGGCACTGTCCGCCTATAACCGGAGTGAAGAGCGCCCAGCACTTCAGTGCCAAGAGTCCCATTCACGTCTTTAATGGCCTCGTGGATGGAACCCCCCTTACTGGGGGAAACAGATCTAGCATCTACACAGCAACCGCAGAAGACTGGCTGTAGCGCCCGGGCAGGCAGCTTCTCGCCGCACTCCGATGCTAGGGAGCCCCAGAAGGCTCAGAATCACTTATTCCAGCTAGATCCGGCTGTGTTCACCGACACCGGACTTGCCTGTGCCTGTGCAGTTGGCCAGGCAACCTCTTGGACATGTGTAGCCTATGACTTCATTAAGTTTGTTGAGCTGTTTCTCGAGACTTTATGACCTCTAACTCCACACAATGGAGACTCTGCCATGAGAACACTGTCTCCACTAAGCAATCAGCCAGAATACCTACCTGCACTTGCTGCTCCCAACCCACAGCTCTGCTCCGTGAAGTTTAAGGTTTTTGAGCAAAGAGGAGGATGACAGCATGAAATCCCTCCTGCCCCCGTTCTGGCTCAGTGTGCGGCTACAGGGCAGCGTCAGGAGAGGGCGTGGGGAGTCGGAGGTCAGACAACCCGCACGGAGTCAACAGCTCCATTCTGACAGGGCCAAGAGCTACAGGCAGGGGCTGAGGCAAAAGAGTTGGAAGGGATCAAAGCTGAGTGCTGTCATGTCTTCCCCCAAAGATACTCACTGTCCACAAAGTCCTTGCACTCTTCCTTGAGCTCTATGGTCTGCTGTGTAACCTCTGGATCCAACACCCGCAGCTTATTCAGCTCATCAAAGTGCAACCCGGCTTCACTCAGGATGTCTTTGGCCATAGCTGCAAAGAAACCAGCCCCAACGTCCAGTTACTTCCCATCACCCAGAGAGATGTCTCCAGCCCAGGCCTTTCCTGCCCCCGGACACGAACACCGAGACCCCAGAATTCCAAGGCCCCCTGTTCTCCCTGTCTCCACCGCTCAGCCTCACCTGGTTCCCTTCGAGGTCCCCTAGAGAAGCTCTGCCCTGCAGGGCTGACAGAGGCAGTCAGGAGGAGGTGTGTCATAGGAGCAAGGGTCAGGAGAGAGGGAAGTCCAGTTGCTTGACACAGACATCCTTCATTCAACACACATTTCTTGAGTGCCAACTACATGCCAGCACTGCTAGATGCTGGGGGTATAGAGATGAATGCCACGTGGTGCCCGCCCTGTAGGAGCACATAGTTCAGCTGGAGGAAGACAGACATGTAAACTGAAAAGTTACACTGTGTTAAGTGCTTTTTCAGAAAATCACTGAAGAGAGTAGAAAGAGGAGGCAGCAATTAAGTGAATGGCACCTGGCCCAAGTTGTGAGCCAAAAGTATATTTATAATCCCCAGTTATGCACCCCAAGGACACACACAGGCTTGCACTGGAATAATACAAAAAAAAGGATGAGAATTAAAAAATTAAGAGTTTAAAAAATAGGCCAGATGTAGCAACCTATTGGGACTTCTCCTGTCTCTCCATCCCCGGTTACTATTCCCTACTCCTCTTCTCTGATAAATTCTCCTTAAAAAAAAAAAGTAGGCCAGATGTGGTAGCATATGCCTATAAATCCCAACGCTTGGGAGGCTGAAGCAAGAGGATCACCATGAGCTCAAGGCCAGCTTGGGCTACATTGTTAGTTTAAGGCCAGTGTGAGACCTATTTCAAAAGACTAAAAAATCAAAACAAATTGAAAAAACAAACAGCCAGGCATGGTGGCGCACGCCTGTAATCCCAGCACCTGGGAGGCTGAGGCAGGAGGATCATTGTGAGTTTGAGATCAGCCTGGGCTACAAAGTGAGCTCAAGGCCAGCCTGAACTGGATAGCAGAACCCTCTCAAAAAAGACAAAAAAAAAAAAAAAAAAGTCACAAAAAAGTAACGTGAGAATATTACCTAAAATAGATGCCAGAAGATACTATGCAGTTGCCTGAATTAGAACTGAAAGTTGGGTCTCTATCAGAAAACAAAAAGGAATGAAGTAGCAGCAAGAACATACCAAGTAAGGAGGCCAGGTAAAGGCATTCCAAGCAGAGGAGACAGCACGGACACAGCCCCAACGTCAGGGAAGGGGCCTATCCTGCCTAAAGAATGGAAGGAAAAAGAATGGTGCTAGAAAAGTGGGCTGGGGCCAGATCAAGGTCTCTGTGTGCCAAGCTAAGGAGTATGGATTTTCATCCATAGGTAACAGAGATATCTTCTCCCTCCCCAGGTCTTTGGACCCTTCCCTCCTGGTCCAAATGATGCCTCAGGTCTGGAAGAAACACTGAGAAGCCGCCCGTGTTCTGGCTGAAACGCATGCATGCGCATGCACACAGAGCAGTAATGCTAGTGAGGTCTAGCCACTGGCTACTAAGCCCAAACTCACTGTTCCAGAGACCATGCCCTGTACCACCCCTTCCGTCTGCTCCCAGCCGTGCCTATTCACTTTTCTACTTTAGAAAAGTTATGTTCTGAATGTGGTGATTCTGCGAGTGACTGTCCAGAGTGGGTGTGCTACTTAAGGAGCAGTGTTTGGGAAAGAATTAAGCGCCCTGGGCTGAGGATGTGGCTCGGAGGTCCAGTGAGTGCTTAGCAGATGCAAAGCCCCAGGTTCAATCTCTAGGAAGGAGGGAGGGAGGAAGAAAAGAATTAAATCCTACTGTTGCCGAACTTTGCTTTCCTCTTTCTTTGCCCTGCATGTGTCTTCCTTCCTGCTACAGTCAGTGTAGATACTCAAAACTAAGTTAACCCAGCTCCTGGGGGTTCCAGCTCTTCTCCGTGTGTTTGCCCACTGGCTGCTATCCCTCAGCCTCCTCTGCAGTTTGCATCTCCAGAACCTCCATCCAGATGGCCACAGGTCTCCACCCTGCCCCTCTTCCCGTGTCTCACAGCCCTCACCTTGGAGATCACTTAAAACACCAGGTTTATGTAAGTGACTCTCAGAGGTGCGTCTGCAGCTGCAGCCACTCCTCCAAACTCCAGACACGGCCTCACATCACCTTCCCCACAACATGCCTGGAGTCTAACAGGCTCCTCGGCCTTACAAGTTCAAGCTAGAGCCCCTGATTCCTCTAACCCTGCCTGATGCAGGCTGATGGCAACTCAATCTTCCCACAGTTTAGAATCATCAGCACCTCTTGTCTTTCTCTGACACCACCATATCTAACCCTTTGGTAAATTCTTTATAATCAAAACATAGCCAGAGCCAGATATGGTAACACACACCTGTAATCCCAGCACTCGGGAGGCTGAGGCAGGAGGATTTTGCAAGTTTGAGGCCAGCCTGGACTACAAAGTGAGTTCAAGGCCAGCCTGAACTGCATAGCGAGACCCTGTCTCAAAAAGACCCCCCCCCCCAAAAAAAAAGCATACCCAGAATCTAACCATTTCTTACCCCTGCCATGCTGGTCCCTTACTCTCTTCTGTCAGCACCTTAGTCTGCTCACCATTTCGTTTCTGCCTGCTGAGTCCATTCATCACTTCTCCTCTTTACCTGCTTAGTGCCTTCTCCAATTTCCCACTGCACCCATCTTGCTCAGTTCTCTGCTACTCACTGTCACTACCTCAGGCTACCTTTCACTTTGTTGTTGTTGCTGTTCTTTTTTTGAGACACAGTCTTAATATACAGTCCAGGCTGGCCTTCAGCTCACTTTGTAGCCCAGGCTGGCCTCGAACACCCAACGATCCTACTGCCTCAGCCTCCCGAGTGCTGGGATTACAGGCGTGCACCACCCTGCCTGGTGACTCTTCACTTCTCATCTGTTACCCTAGAAGGGGAAAAAAACTGCTTCAACTTCCAGTGCCCTCCCTTTAAGTGAGTCCCTGCTCTGGTGCTGGGGTGAAGAAAATGCCTCTAGAAAGACACTAAACAAATAATCACAAAGTGCCCCAGCAGGTCTCCTCTAACCCTGACAAACGGAAAATCATGTGGGAAGACCCCGAGGCTAGAAGAAATTTGCCAAGAACTGAAAGGCTAGTGTGATCAAGAGAGAAAAAGGATGATGCCAGAGAGGGGAGATACAGTTGCATCATGAAGGGTTCCAAAAGCCACAGCAGGGAGTACCCTCAGCCATTTGGTGTGGGGGGAGTTGCTGGGGATTGAACCCAGGCTTTGTGTGTGGAAGGCCAGGGCTCTACCACTGAGCCACATCCCTACCCCCACCCCCTTCTTTATTTTTGAGACAGATCTCACTAAGTCACTTCGGTTGGGCTTGAACTTGCAATCCTCCTGCCTCAGCCTCCCAGAGTGCTAAGATTAGAGGCACTCACCACACCTGGCTCGAGCTTGGATTTTGTAATGGGAATGGGCAGCTGGTGGGTTCTCAGCAGAGCACCATTATCAAATTCAAAAAAGATCACTCTGCCTCGGCCTGGACGTTGTATTGCAGGAAACAAAAGCACCCCTACCTGATTCCTCACTGTAACCCTAGCACCATGCATGCGGCCTACATGTAAGTGGCACTCAGTAAATGTTTGTGCAGTGAACGACTGTGGAAACTGGAAGTTATTGCGGTAAGCAAGGCTTGCAGGTGAAGACGAGTGTTCCGAGTTGGGGTGCTTTCTGAGTTGATTTAAAAGTTAGTGATGGAGTGACTGAACGTGGGGTTTACGGAGGCAAGTAAACAAAGGAATCACGAACGATTCTCCTAAGTAGGGCTTGGACCACGGGCACAGTTTAACGAGATGGGTAAGATGGAAGAGGAATGCGGAGAGGTTCACAGGGGACTGTCAGATTCTTTCCCAATTCCCACCACACGCATGACGGTGCACAGGGAAATACGGGGCGCGAGGGTCTGGGTCTGGAAATGAGCTCCCGAGGGATAAGGGCGGTGACTCGCTCTCAGTGCCCTGGTTCTCCCGGATCCATGCTAGGCACTACGAACAAGATCCATCCATGGGATGTGGAACCGGAATCAGGCAAAAGTTACAAAAGGCTTGAGGCTGGGGATGTAGTTCAGGGGCATAAGCGCCTGCCTGGCACGCGCAAAGTCCTGAGTTTGGTTCCCGGTACCGAAAAACGAAAGGAAGAAAAAGCCGAAGCCAAATTGCTGGTGCTAAGCTCCTTGGGTTACCCGAGCAGCAGTTTCCGCAAAAGACCGTTGCGAACATCAACGCACCAGGCGCCAAGCTTAAGTAAGGTGGGTGTGAAACCACTCCCTAAGAATTCCGGGGGGAAACCCTCACGTTTGTTTTGACCTGGGTTTGCCGTTCCACGGCTGGGGCCTGCCTGATTCCTTCTGCCCGCGTCCGCCGACCCGAAGTCACGGCCTACCTGCCGACCCAGTAACGGCGGCGCGCTTCGGCCCAAGCTGCTGCTGTGGCACACAGCTTCTCCCGCCCTACGCCGCAGCCAGGGAATAATCCGCCAGCCTCTGCCGCTGCCGCCGCTGCCACCGCTGCAGAACCTGTTTACCCACAACGTCACTGGAGGACACGGGAAGCACTTTCCCTGCCCGTCCACAAAGCCTATTGGGAAACAGAGTCCAGGAACTGCCTACAAGACCCAGAGGCCTTTGCGCCAACGAGGCCTCAGGAAGTGGTTGCGTTCTCTTAGAGAGGGGGTGGGGTGGGGGAAACTGGGCGTTCTGCCCCCGCCCCCGATGGAGTGTTGTGCATGATGGGCCTTGTAGTCTCAGTTACCCGGGTAGGCAGGGCTGGGCCGGGCCCCCGGGAGGAGTCGGCGGGTACAGGATGTGAGCTCACAGTCCGGGATTGCGGGCAGGCAGGTGGCCACCGGCCTGGGGCGGCACTGAGTCCGCTTGCCACTCAGCTGAAAGAAGAGAAGCCCCCCGGACGGTGAGAACTCTACCTGCAGCCGCCATAGGGGAAGGCGCGTTCAGACCCCTGCCGGGTCCTGGGGGAAAGGGGAGGGGGTGGGACGGGGTAGGGGAGATGAAGATTTCAGATCTTCCACGGGGGGTGTGAGAACTGATGTGGGTTTCCCAGTAGAGAGGACGGCTGCGGGCTGGCGAGAAGCCTACACTGGCCACCAGAAAGATTGGTTGTTGCTAAGTACCCTCAGGACCCTTTGGATGAAGCCTAAGCTTCACCCCTAAGATTTCTGCTCGACCCGCGGTCTTTAGCCAAGAACACCCTTCCGCCGGCCGCTCCCCATTGTTTGACGAATTTGTGGATCCATTTCCCTTTCGGGCCCAACCTCTTCCACCGCCGCACTTACTTGTCCTTTGTCCCGCTTGGGTCCCCATTAGTTTCGCTGCGTGGAACACAGACCCGCCCCTAGCCGTAGGCATCCGCAAATAGCCACTCAGAGTCCGGAAGGAAGAGTGCTGAGGCTGTCGGTGGAAAACTTCATTCTCTCTGGAATTACTTTCTGGGGCGTCACCTGCCGCGGGATTCCTGGAACCCGTTGGTCTGGGCGGAATCTGACATGACGTCATCCAGGGGCTTAAAGCAATTGCTTTGTGGGAAAAGAATAGATTAGCTCTGGATTTGTCTTGGCGAGCCTCCCACTGAGTTCCTTTGACTTGGCAGGAGAATGTGTATGTGGTGCTTTGGGACGCGGGGGCTTGGGTTTTGTTTTTTGTGGTACTGAGGATTGAGCCTGGGGGTGGTCTACCACTGAGTTGCACGCCCAGCCCTTTTCTGTTTTAAGACAGGGTCTCCCTAAGTAGCCCAGGCTGGCCTTGGTCGTCGGCCATGCCCAGCTGTATGTGTGCTCTCTAAGGAAAATCGCGACTGAACACACAATATATGGGGAACTTGCTACAACCTGTTAAGGTTTAGACCTACTCCTTCGGGGTGGGCAGAAGAAAGTAAGGTGACTCATACCATTCTAGTGTAACTTAGTCATTGGGTAGGTAGTCTCAGGTCTTCTAAACAACCCACAAAAGGATTCACTGCTTCACACAGTACCCACTCTGGCCCTTCTTGAACATTCTTCCCAGAGACCTCCAGAAATCTCTGTGTGCCTGTGAGTGTGTATGTGGTTTGACCCTAGGGCCTTGCACTGAACAACATCCCCAATATTGGCTTTTTTTTTTTTTTTTTTTTTTTTTGGTCTTTGAGACAGGGTCTTGCTGTGCACTTCAGCCTGGCCTTGAGCTCACTTTGTAGCCCAGGCTATGATCCTCCTGTCTCAGCCTCCCAAGTGCTGGGATTACAGGCGTGGGCCACCACACCCAGCCCCAATCCTTTCTTATATTTTAATTTTTTATTTTGAAATGGAACAGCCAGGTGTGGTGGCACATGCATTGCAGAAGGATCGCTGCAAGTTCAGGCAGTGTGGACTACATAGGGAGTTCAAGGTCAGCCTGAACTACAGAGCAAAACCATGTCTCAAAATAAAGAGTGCTGCTATAGTACAAACCTTTAGCAAGGGGGGTAATTTCCCTTCAAGCAAGGGAAGGGATCAATTTTTGCCAGGTGTGGTGGCACACACCTGTAATCCTAGCACTCGAGGCTGATTATCTCATGTGACGCCAACTGGGCTACAGTAGTGAGTTCAAGGCCACCCTGCACTATATAGTCAGACACTGTCTCAAAAAAAGAAAGAATCCCACTAAATCTCTTTAAAAGCCCAGGCCAGGCTTTAACTTTCAATCCTTCTGCCTCGGCCTCCCAGAGTGCTGGAATCACAGGTATGTGCCACTACACTCAGCTCTATATAAATCTTTTCAGGGACAATTTAGCCTAGTAAACTAACATGTTGAAGACTTAAAATGGCACCGTTGGGGAAACAGAGCAATAAACTCGGGGGAACCAGTGCCATGCCTCTGAGTTGCACTTAGATTATGAGCAGCTGGAAACTGACGTTATGAGGATGAAGTGAGGTAATTTGACTTTTTTCCCCTTATTGCTGTGGCCGACCCTTGTCATTTCTTCCCAGAACCACTACTTCTGACCTTCCCACTTCCCCTCATACATCTTTACCTTTCTGAATCAGCAGCCATAGTTATCTTTGCAAAATATAAAAGAATCAGACCATCACTGCTTGAACTATGTACTACACTGCAATTATATGCAATTAATACAAAACCCAGTGCTAGGTGTGGTGGCACACACCTGTACTCCCAGCACTCAGGAGACTGAGGCAGTAGGATTGCTGTGAGTTCAGCATAAAATTTTTGTTGTCATTTTGAGGCAGGGTTTTGCTATGTTGTTCAGGCTGACCTCAAACTTGCAATGATCCTCCTGCTTCAGCCTCCCAAGTACTGGAATCCAGACTCTTCATGGTCATCTAGCACCTGGCTCGCATCAAACCTCCCGCCCCCTACTTTCTCTGCACCAGGAGTCATGTCCTCATTTCTGTTCCTAACCTTGTAACAGAGCTTTACACTTACATGTCGCCTTCCCAAAGAATGTTTCCCTGTCCCTCGCTTGAAATTGCCACCTGTCCCTAATCACTCTTTCATCACTGTTTTATTCTCTTTATTGGCATTTATCAATTTATCACCTTCCACAGTTGTCTGTGTGTTTCTATATATTTTTTTTCTTTGAGACAGGATCTCACAATGTAGTTCAGCCTGGCCTCAAACAGCTCACTTAGAATCGCCTTCCTCTGCCTCTGGAGTGGTGGAATTGCAGAGATGCACCACCATACCTGGGTTATTTCCTTATAATCTGTTTCCTTCCACTGGAAAGTGACTCGTCTATGTTTTTTCTCTTTGTTCCCAGTACCTGGAACATAATAGCAGCATAGTAAATGCTCTTATTTTATTTAACTTTCACTTTTTAAAAACTTTTATTAACACTGTGATGTCCTTTAAGGGTTTTTTTTTTGTTTTGTTTTCCCTTGTGACAGCATCACACTGTGTATTACTCTATGAACTTGAGCTCACAGTGGTCTTCCTGCCTCAGCCTCCTGAGTGCTGGGATTACAGGAGTACCCCACCACGTCTGGCTTTAGTGATTATTTAGGTAGCCAAAACTTACATTTGTCTTGCAGTGTTGCTTTAGAATCTCTCTCAATACCAAAATCCAACGATCCTCCTTCCTCAACCTCCCAAGTGCTGGTATTACAGACATGTACCACATCCTGGCTTTTTTTCAAATATTTGCAATCTGCTGTAGGTTGAACCCACAGATTTGGGACCTGGAATATAAATCTCAAGGGGGAGAGTGTAGCTAAGATGTAAATCATGAGGGAGACCAGGGTTCACTCTGCTCACCTCTTGATTCTGTGAATGCTTTGCTTTTTTGTTAACTTTTATTTGCATTTATTCTATGCTCAATTTATTTCTGTGCTGTAATTTTTTTTTTTTTCCAGTTTCTTCTGGGCTTTTTCTTCTGTGCAGCTCTTCCTCTGCTTTAGCAACAGTCTGTTCCTATCCAGGCAGGGTCATCTCAGTGTAGCAGGGAGAGCTCTCCGGTGAGTTAATCCGGCCCTGAGCTCTGTAAGTACTCGGTGCATCTTGGGTGCCATGTTCAGTGGATATGTTCAGTGACCAGAGAATCTGCATCTAAACCCCAAGGTCAGCATTACTCCCTGTGCAGCGAAAATTCAGCACTCTTTCTGGACGTCACTGACCTTGTGTCTGGTCCCATTGTTTGGCCTGGGCGTGTTGCTGCTTTAAAGTGATATCTAGCTGGCCTTGGTGGCACATGCCTGTAATCCCAGCACTTGGGAGGCTGAGGCAGGAGGATAGTTGTGAGTTAGAGACCAGCCTGGGCCTGAACTGCATAGTGAGACCCTCTCTCAAAACAAAAAGAAAACATAAAGTGACATCGTTCAGATATTCAGTGGCCTTTGGGAAATGCATACCCTTGCTGGCCTGGGCAGTTTCCCAGATGTTTTTAAAGTGAACAGGAAGTTTTGCTCCTCTTTGATTTGCGTGATTTTGTGGGGTTTCCTAGGTCAGGAACAGTAAACCATCTTCACGTGTTACCTCAGGCCACTCACGAGAAGAGCTGTGAACTCCCATTAATGTTTTAATTTCTGTGATGGGGTTTACTTGTAATCTCAGCACTCTGGAGAGCTAAGGCAAGAGGATCACAAGTTCAAGCCTATCCTGGGCAGCTTAGTGACTTAGCAAGACCTCAAAATTAAAAAAAAAAAAAATTTTTAGCTAGGATATAGCTCAATACAAAGTACCCAGGATTTAAGCCCAGGTACTGCCCCCCCATACACATTCCACATCACTTAAACATTTTTACATTTATCCTTGAGTCTTTCTGGTCCTCCTTGTTCTTTTTTTGAGACAGGGTCTTGCTATGCAGTTCAGGCTGACCTTGAGCTCACTTTGTAGCCTAGGCTGGCCTCGAACTCGCAAGGATCCTCCTGCCTCAGCCTCCCAAGTATGGGGATTACAGGCGTGCGCCACTGCGCCCAGCTTCCCCATTCTTATCGGGAATGAAGAGAAGGAGAAATAAGGCTGAGCTCCCTGTCAGGTAAAAGAAGCAGAAGTAGCCATTCTACAGTTGTTCTGCCTTGAAAACTGGTGACAATTTCAGGAACTTGGGGGCAAGGCTGGTTCCAAAAAAAGGAAAGGTCAAGAAAGCCAGTGGGAGCGCAGGTAACCTCTGCCAAACACACTGGCCAGCTGCCCACAAGCTGGCCCGCTCCATCTTCCCGGAGCCACACTCTCTTTACTTCCTGAAGCCAAACTCCCTCCCTAGCTGCTAAAGTAAGCCCTGGCCAGGCTGCTTCTGGGTCTGGAATCCTGGGAAAGGAAGTGCATCCTGTCCCTCTGGCTCCTGGGGGAGTCCTAGGCAGGCTGGACTCCCGGTAGGCTGGGCTGGAGGTCCGGGAGCCTGGGGCCCTGGAGTCTGAGTGGTAGGTCCCCCAGCCCCTCGCTGGCTAGTTCAAAGATTTGTCTGTGTTTTCCACCACCCAGAATTGCTCTGTCTCAAGCTGGTAGTGTAACCAGAACAGGATTCTGGGAGACGATGTTCCCACTGCGGACGCTCCTAACACAGTGGGGAAGAGCTGCCAAATCTTCCTTACTGGTTTGGAAGGACTTAGCCTCTGCCGAGAGAGCATGGGCTCATCGAGGGAGGGTTACTGCAGTTGGAGTTCCTGCTGTTGTCATCGCGTCGCTTGAACTCTGTTCTGTTGACTTCTGTTTTTCCTCTTGTTCCCAGTGTTGAGAGTATGAGGCTCTGGCCTCCGCTCTGGCCTCACTCGTGACCACTTCCACCACAGTGGAGCCTTCCAAGCCCACTTCCTGTCGTGTGGTGATCTACCTGCAGCGGGAGATGTCTGGGGACACCTGTTTGTGCCCAGCCTCGGGGGCCAAACCCAAGCTAAGCAGCTTCAAGGGGGGAGGGCTGGGCAACAAGTACGTGCAGCTCAACGTGGGTGGCTCCCTGTACTACACCACTGTGCGGGCGCTCACGCGGCACGACACCATGCTGAAGGCCATGTTCAGCGGGCGCATGGAGGTGCTGACGGACAAAGAAGGTGAGGCACGGGGCCAGGGCATGGTGGGGCACGAAGCGGGGCCCCAAGGAAATGACTTCAAGCCAGGCGTGGTGGTGCACACCTGTAATTCTAGCACTCAGGAGGCTGAGGCAGGAGGATGTTGTGAGTTCAAGGCCAGCCTGGGCTACAAAGTGAGCTCAAGGTCAGCCTGAACTGCACAGCAAGACTCTGTCTCAAAAAGACAGGAAAAAAAAAGGAAAGAAATGACTTCAGGTAGAGCTTAGGCTTGAGATCAGGAGTCCAGATTCACCTTTCGTCTTCACAGAGTATAAATCTTCACCTAGAGTCCTTAGTAAAGTTCAGAATTCTTTGAATTATACATAGGCTATTGTATGCATATCCATTTTTCCAGAGAGAAGAGCCATAGGGATTTTTTGTTGTTGTATTTGTTTGTTTTGTGGCGGTACAGGGGATTGAACCTAGTGCCTTCACACTCAGCTATATCCCCCATCTTCAGGCTTGAATTTGAAATCCTTTTGCCTCAACCTCCCCATGCTGAATTATAAGCATGCACCACTATGCCCAGATTCATACTTTTTCAGTATTTAGATAGGATTAGGCTTGCTGTGATGGCAAACCTTTTAGAGCTTTCAATGATACAAACAGCCCACTGTTTGGCTGGGCATAGTGGCGCACGCCTGTAATCCCAGCACTCAGGAGGCTGAAGTAGGAGGATCGTTGCAAGTTCGAGACCAGTCTGGGCTACAAAGTGAGCTCAGGACCAGCCTGAACTGCAGAGCCAGACCCTGTCTCAGAAAGACAAAAAAACAAACAAAAAACACCAGCCCCCTGCAGTGTGCGTGCCATAGGTTTGCCACCACAGGACTAGAGTCTCAGAACTGGCACTAGAGCCTGAGCAGTGGGAAGAAGGCGAACAGCGGCTAGTGGTCTCTGTTGCCAGCGTGGTCTGCGTGCTCCCGAGTCAGACCTCTGTGGGCCTGCACAGAGCCTATCTGGCCTGTGTCTCCCATGGCTCACAGCTCTTGGGTTAAGAGAGGAAGGATGCAGGGCAGCCATGGACCTGAGAGCTAGAAGGTCTGTTCTCTCTTCTGTCCCCCTGGACCCTGGCCTGTATGTTCCTTGCTACCTGCCACCTACCACATCGGGTGGCCTCTGCTTGCTTCTGAGGTTATCTGGAGGCAAACAGTAATCCTTTGGGGCCCATCTGAATCCCTGATTCCAGGCTGGATCCTCATAGACCGATGTGGAAAGCACTTCGGCACCATTTTGAATTACCTCCGAGATGACACCATCACCCTCCCTCAAAACCGGCAAGAAATCAAGGAACTGATGGCTGAAGCAAAATATTACCTCATTCAGGGGCTGGTGAACATGTGCCAGACTGCCCTGCAGGTATGGGGACAGAGGTAGAGTGGCCTCCTGCGTCAGGAGCTGCCGCTCCTCCAGGGCCGTAAGGGTCCTTTCTTACAGGCTGTGCAGGCGGGCAGTGAGCCCACACCATTAGAACAGTGAGGTGTAACCTTGGCCCAGCAACCCGGTAGCTAGGTGTCACACTCAGCAGTGTGAACAGGCCCTGCTTCTAGGTCATGTGCCTGGATGCCTAGACGAGGTTTTCTGGAAATGCGGTCTGCTTACCAGCTGACGATATCTGTTGCCAGACGCCACATGATCTCTGTCTGACCTGTCCTTAGCAAGCAGGGGTGGCTAAGACAGAGGGGCTCTGTGGGTAGCTGGCTACGCGCTCTGCCCTGTGTGTGTGTCACCCAGGACAAGAAGGACTCCTACCAGCCTGTGTGCAACATCCCCATCATCACGTCCCTGCGGGAGGAGGACAGGCTCATCGAATCCTCTACCAAGGTAGCAGGAGGCACTCGGAGGGCTGCGGTCCGGGGCTGCCCGGCCCCGGCCTGGTGCTCACTCTGTCCTCCTTCACAGCCCGTGGTGAAGCTGCTGTACAACAGGAGCAACAACAAGTACTCCTACACCAGGTGGGCGGGGCCAGGGCGGGGCTGCAGGAGCAGCTCCGCGTGCTGAGCAGCCTGAGCAGATCCAGGCGTCAGACCCAAGGGAAGCTGCTCACGGTCCTGGTCTAGGTCTCAGACGTGCTTATGCCGAGGGGAAGGAAGAGTAGAAGGGGATTGTACAGAGGCATTTGGAGCTTGGCCCAGGGTCTCCGTTGCATATCAGCAACGGGACAGGAACTGCTCTCTTAACATGTGTCACGTCAGGAGCATACTGGGTGTCTCCACCCGTTCCGCCTTCTGCAGTCCTTGTGCTTCCTGCTGGGCTGACTGTCCTTGTGGCCCTGTCCTCCATACATTCACACTTAGATGTACACAAGTTGTTGGAGGCCCAGAGTCCTAGACTGCCCCCATGACTCCCTATAGACAGATCACTGCCAGTGTCACCCCCAAAAGGGAGGAACACCACCTACTGAAGTAGCAGTGTAACTTCCTCCAGTTTGAGAGGCAACTCCTACACCATTCCTAATAAAACTTAGAACCAGCTCGCTCACTTTTCCACACAGACACTCAGATGCTGAGGGTGCCCCATGACCCTGTATCCGCCCCCCCATCCTGACTTACCTCCATTTCAATGTGATAGGCACAGTGGGGTGGGGGAGCCCAGCTTGCCTCAGCAGCGCCCCCTTGTGCCAGAACCTCATTCCCAGGCCTGCTGGCCCTTGGTTTTTCAGCAACTCTGATGACCACTTGCTGAAAAACATTGAGCTGTTTGATAAGCTGTCCCTGCGCTTCAACGGCCGCGTGCTCTTCATCAAGGACGTCATCGGGGACGAAATCTGCTGCTGGTCCTTTTATGGCCAGGGCCGTAAGCTGGCAGAGGTGTGCTGCACCTCCATCGTGTATGCCACGGAGAAGAAGCAGACCAAGGTATGTGGCCTTGTTCTGCTTGGGAACAGAACACCACCAGCCAGGGCGGTGTGCTGAGCCCTCTCCACGAGATCCCACAGGGGCCACGCACGTTGTTCTCTTTCCCAACCAAGTTGTGTGGTGCTGGCCTCAGTTTGTTTGCAGACATTGGGATGAGAGCATGAATTTAAGAGATTTGGAAACGAGACAGCTCCTAGGAAAGCGGTGTGGTGTAGGGGAAATCACAGGGCCTTTGGAGTTAGAATGCTGCTCCCTACCTGGTCAGCCACCTTCGCCTCTGCAGCCACATCCCAGAGCCAGGCATGTGGGAGGCCTTTTTTAGGTGACAGTTTCCATAAACGCAGCCCCTTCCTACCAGGAAGCAAGCAGGTATCCTGCCCAGAGGAGCTGTCTCTCCTGGGGGCCTGGGGTGAAGCCGCAGGTCATCTGCGGAGGCCAAGTGGGTGTGAAGGGCTCAAAGCAGCGAGGCCCAAGTAGCACCTTCTCGGCCCTCAGATTGCTGCTACCTCCAGCTGGATAGGCTGCTGCTAGGGCTGGGGAAGGACGGGCTTACAGGAGTGGCCTCTGCTTCCCCATGCAAGCTTTGGCGGTGGGATCAGGGATGGGGAGGGAGTGAGGGTTCACATCGGCTCGCAGCCCTGTCAGTGGAGTCAGGGCTCAGCGCCGGGTGAGCTGCACAGTGCAGTGGCACCTGTCAGATTTCTAAGTGTCCTCCGCACGAGCTCCCTCACCTCACACCACACCTGCGAGACAGGCGGCCCAGAGCCCTTCGCCTTGTCTGACAGATGAGGGCGCGGAAGCTCCCTACAGTGCAGCCAGTTTGCTAGTAGACCCCTGAGGCCATTGCCTTTCTCTCTCTCACGCACTGGATGAGATAAGCAATAAAAAGTAATAAAATGGTCAGGTGCAAAATAAAACCTAAAACGGGGCTATAGCTCAGTGAGGACGCCCTGGACCCAATCCACAGTACTGCAAAGGAAGTAAGTAAATAAGAACAGTGATGAGAGCGACTGCCCAGCTGGCGCTGAACTACAAACTCCAGCCTCAGTCTCCCGAACAGCAGGGATCGCAGGTGTGTGTCCTCACAGCCCACCAAGCAGCTGCTTTGTATGTATGTGGTTGTTCACTGCGTCAGGCTTTTTGCTAGGAGATCACTGTTAGCCATTACCTGACACATAGGAACTGCAGCCCAGAAATTTTAGCCCAATGTCCCCTCACCTGTTCAATGGCAGAGGAGTTCAGACCTCGGCCCACTGTCTGGGTATGTGTCCATGTGTCTTGAATAGGGTGGGACGTGGGGCTGGTGCTCATCTTCCATACCCTTAGGCCTATAATCTCCTCACACTGCCTTCAGAAGACCTGTTCCCTGTCACAAGATGGCCAGCTTCGCTCTTGTGAGCGTGGCAGCCTCAGGCAGGAGCACAGGGCCAAGTGCTCCCTTCCTCAGGTAAAACCTCACTTGCTCTCATCCTTCTCACCCAGGTGGAATTCCCAGAGGCCCGCATCTACGAGGAGACGCTCAACGTCCTACTCTACGAGACCCCTCGCGTTCCTGACAACTCTCTGTTGGAAGCCACAAGCCGGAGTCGGAGCCAGGCCTCCCCCAGTGAAGATGAGGAGGCCTTTGAACTGCGGGACCGAGTGCGCCGCATCCATGTCAAGCGCTATAGCACTTACGACGACCGGCAACTTGGCCACCAGTCTGCCCACCGCGACTGACAAGACCCTCGGAGTCTGGGCACAGGCGGCCCTGTCTCCCGTCCTGTGGAGCCCCACCCCATCTGCCACCCCCACTGCTGCTGTCTGGGTGTCTTGCTCCAGCACCCACAGGCAAGACAGGCCTTGCCGGGGAGGTCAGAGGGCCTGGGCAAGGGAGGGGGCCGTGTTCCCTTGTCCTGGCCCCAGGCACTTCCAGATGCATCTCCTTTCACAAGGATCTGCTTCTGCTCTGGGGTGAATGGGCCTCCCACCTCCTGCCAAGAACATTCCCTTAGCTCCTTTGCTGAGCACCCCCTTTCTCAGTTGAGGCCCACAGGAAGCTTTATTCTGGGGGGAAAGGTGGCTTTTGGTGCTGTGAAAGCCCAAACTTTTGCAGAAGGGGGCTTTGTTTTTCCTAAGGTGTCTAAGCACAGGTTTGATGACTTTTAAAAAAAAAAAAAAATCTAGGAAATTAATAGTTTTAAATCTAATAGAGGGCCTGGCCATTTCTGTCACCCCTGCAGAGTGCAAGGGCCCTGTGTAAAGCCAGACCCTTCGGGCCTTTCTGATGCCTTTGGGCTCTGTCTTTAAAGCACTTTGTACTGATTCAGGAAGTTTGCCATTTGCCCTGACCAATATTTTTTATGATCCTAATCCCCTCTTACAGATTCAGTCTGAAGGAGGGGATAAAGAGGAATCAATAAGAAATCCTCAAAACCAGCCAGTTTGGCTTTGCCAGCCTGGCCAGCCAGCCCCAAGGGCAGCAAGGAAGGAAGGATGCAAAAGTTGGAACCTGTGGTGTTAACAGCATCCTGTGAGACAGAACAGCTCCCCATACAGCGTAGAGGGATGGACAGAATTTTCTTTTTGATTCTGGTCCATGCTGGCAAAAGGCATGCTGTCCTCACATACCATAAAGCCAGAGGCTTAGGCATAGGGGCCTAAAGCTGGGCACAAAGAAGGGTACAAAGGCTATGGACACTGCACAGTGCTAGCCTGTGCTCCCAGCTGCCCCTGTATAGAGGTGGCCGAGGCTTGTCCATATGTCTGCCTTCCCTGACATCCATGTTATTTATTGGTTTGTATCCTGGCTGGAAGGTGGTTGTGCCCCGTGGTGTCCCTGGGCAAAGTAACCATACAACCTAAGCCCCTTGAAGACCTTCACTGCCACTTACTAGGTCATTTGGCCATGGGGATGTCACACACCAGCCAGGGCGAGTTCCCCCTCGGCACTTAGGGTTTTATCCCCTTGTTTGGCTTGGCCCTCAGCAGGCAGCTTGTCTGAATTCTTTGCAGAGGAATGCTGTCAGGAAGGAACCATTCTACTAGCCCAACAAAGCAGGGTGGCCATGGCCAGTCCCACTTAAGGAAGGAGCCAGGCTCATCCCTTGACTGCTATCCAGACTGCTAAGTGGCTGCTCACTACACGTCTTGGAGCCTCTGGGTAAATACCAGACCCAGTAGACACTCACAAGGACCTGAAGTGACAGGACACGGCAAGGCAAATGAGACTTACTCATCAGGCATTCATCAGTCACAATCTTGAATGTATAAACAGCTTCAAGGCTGGGTGTTGGTAACCAGCCACTAGTCTTCCAGCCCTCATTGGGAGTTAAGGTGACAATCCATTTCTTTGGCCAGATTCAGGCTTTGGCTCTGTGGCTTTCCTAGACTGGAATGTCTCAGCCCAAGGCCACCACACTATTTTCTCAGCTCCCTCAAGGAGCACTTTAGTAAATCCCCAGCTCCCTGAGGTGTTTTCATGCTTATCCTTTGACCTCTGCACTCCCCTTTACCTGCTCACTAGTGCTCTGACACCCAGACCCTTGGCCATCTTCGTGATCCCTAGCTCTGATGTTAAGGGCACAGTAGTCTGGGGCTGGGCATTTTTCTTTGACTGTTATCTCCTTGATCTTAGGGAAAACACTAATACTGACCTGATCTTAGCTTCTTTAATCATTCTTTGTGGCTTAACGGTTTGCAGGATTTCTTAGCCTCATTCAGAAAATGCCTCTTGGCAGTGTGAATTTTTGAACTTCAGCCAAGCAAGGGAGAAATAATAAAAGAATGGATTAAGATCAAACTTTCTTGTTGGTTTCTGAGAAAACTGGAAGCTTGCTGTTAACAACATAGATCAGGACTTGTTTTTGATTAATCTGGTGCGTGATCATGGTCTGCCTGAAGAATCCTGACATGAGAATTTTTGTCACATAACTGCAATCCTTTTTTAGCCTAAGTAAACACTCATTTCTAATAAAACTGTTATGCTGTAGTGGCACACGGCTATGCTTACGGTGGTCTGCAACCATGTTCACATGTGTACAGCACGAGACAGCTCAGCCGGCTCACAGCTGTCAGCTAGTGCTTGTATTTCTGTTCCCCATATGACTTCTTATTCTAGGTAGGTCATAAAAACTGTTGGGTTGCCTTATAACCCAGGGTGCCCCTAGTGGAGGATTAAGGAAAACACAAGAGTTGAAACGGATTTTAATATTCAAGAATGAACCTACCCGTAACAGTCACTGCAATAGCAGAAGGGAAGGAATCCTAAAGAGTGGGGCAAAACACTGCCCAATTTGTCTCTGGCTCCTGGAGAGCTAAATTAGTTGGCTTGGCCACTGTCCATTCTGTAAGCTGTTCCTTGACCAAATTCCTGCACTTGTGGGGTAGATATCCATAGCAGGCAAGCTCTGTGCCAGGAAACCCGACAGGCTCACCTCACTCCCAGCCCAGCAAGGCCAGAGATGCTGGTGGTCCGTGCTAAGCCAGGCCACTCCAGCCCTGACTCTGGCCTCCTGCAGTTGGCAGAGGCGAAAGAGAACAAGAGTCCAGTCCAATACCTGCTCGCTGGCAAGAGGCACAGTGCTTGCGAGAGATGTCCAAGCAGCCTCCAGGCTCAGGGGAAAAGACATAAGCCTTAACAGAGAAGGCAGCTCCCTGGAAGTGACTGCACGGCAAGCAATCAAGGGCCCCCACTAGGTCAGAAAGGGAGCCTGAGACCCTGAGGGCAGCAATGGTGAGCACTAGTTTATTGACCAAACAGCTTGTGACAGCTCAGGAAACTCCTGCAGCCCTGTGGCAGCTGAACAGTTCCTTGATGGAAAGGTTTATGGGAACACGAGATAGGGCTTAGGAGGAAGCCGGCCAGCCTTAGAGGAGTCCTACATGGGTCTTCTCAAGAAAACATATACTACATCCTGCAAAACATAGAGCCCCACAGTCAAATGTGCAAAGGATGAAGACACCCATTTGGGCCATCATGGGGGAGAAAAGAAGAGTTTTGTAGCAATTGAGGGTTTACAGCTGATCTGAGGGGCCAAACCTAGGCACACAAGGCCTCAGCTGGCCTACCAGTGAAGGCCTGAGGGTGGTGTCTTCTCATCTTTATTGCTTTCCAAGGAGAAAGGTGGGATGCGGACATCAAAGTGGGAGCCATCAGGTCTCTCGAAGCGGAACGTGCCCCTGTGGTCAGAGAGAAGCTGGTTTACAGAGAGTAGAGGCTGAAATCCGCTGAGGATTTCAACAGGTGAATCCCCTCAGCTCCAGAGCCACAGTAGGATGAGGTAGGCCTAGGCTCTCTTCTGCTAACTCCTGACAGGACAACTGGTCCAGAGACCCAAAAACCCCTCTTGGCCCTACATGAAAAGAATTACAGCTGTCCAGGTTTTGGCCCTGCAATGCACACTGCATGAACTATCCAACTGCACTCTCAGGGTAAAGTGGAACACCCAGGAGAAAAGCTACGTAAGCAACTCGGTGTAGCATCAAACCGCTAGACCAGTAGTAGCAAACCTATGGCATGTGTGCTGCAGTGGGCTGTTTGTATCACTGAAAGCTCAAAAAGGTTCACCATCACTGCCCTGGACCTAAGTCCTCCTTCCACATCACAGGGAACCCAGAACAGGCAGTCATAAAGAACAGGCAAGTCCCACACAACAATGAATAGCAGGTAAGATTCCACCTCAGGACATGATTTGGCCCAGAGCTGACCACTGGCTCAGTGCTTGTTATGAGCTCTCACTTTTCTGACCGAAAGCTCCATCTATGAAGTTGAGTGGTGCCTGCCCACACACGCTCGCTCACCACATGTGCCCACTAGAGGCCTGCAGGGAAACATGGCTGCTGTACTGGAAGGCAGGCTGCTCCTTGGACAACACTGGTTCCTGTAAGGATTCAAGCAAAATGGGTCAGGCCAAGCTCCGGGGACACATTTCCTGCACTTAGAAGCCACATGCTGCCAGTCATCATTAGTGGATGCATGCCAACCAAGCAACCACCACAGTGGGCATTCCAGTGACAACCTGCCAGCACCGCCTCTGCCAGCACGGTTACTGGCCCTGGCTCAGCCTTTTACTCTGCCTCTGGGAAGGTAATCTCACCCTGGCTGATGGACCAAGGACGCTAAGGAAAGGCGCTGGGCCCAAGACCTACTCTGAGAACAGCCTTTTCAGTGTCCACTCACTGCAGCTAAGAGCCAAACGCCTCACCAGGTGCTCTGCAAGCTGCCACTGACTGACTTCTCCTGGAGATCTCTACTTTAGCAGTAAGACAGATTTTGGTAAGTAACCTGCTCCCCAAGTTATGCAGTGAGTACACAGCTGGAATCTGAAGCCAGACTGTAACTTCGAGCCCTGCTCTTACTGTTCACGCCCCTCAACGTGGATGAATGCTGTTGGATGTGGGCCCTGACACCAGTATTCCTTGTGACCTTACTTCTCAGAAGATAGGGGAAGGTAGGAAGGGACACAAAATCACATCTCTCCAAGGGCCAGCAAAAGCCTGGCATGGTAGCACATGCCTGTAATCCCAGCACTCAGGAGGCTGAGGCAAGAGGATCACTGCAAATTCAAGGGCAGCTTGGGCTACAAAGTGAGTTCAAGACCAGCCTAAACTGCATAGTGAGACCCTGTCTCAAAAAGACAATCAATCAATAACCAGTGAAAGATATACATGTATAAAGAGACAAAACTATGGGTGTTGCAGGGTAAAGGGGGTGCCTCACCTCGGCACATTCAAATTCAGGTCTTTAAAAGACATTATACTGCTCAACAAAAAGTGTGAAGCTTCAACTTCGGACTCATTTGGACTGAAATCCCAGCCCTGTTACTACTAGCAATGAGACTGTGGCTCATCATGTAGTTTCTCAGCCTCTTCTGTGAAATATGCTATAGCAATCTGTCACTAGGTTGTTGTGAGATTTCCAACCCGAGACAACCCAGTGTGTTCACACAGTGAGTCTCTGCCTGTAACCACAAGAAAGAAAATACACACAAAGCCCCAAGGGTCTCTGGGCAGGGCCAGGCCTGGTGATGCTCACCCTGCCTACCACCCCTCGGCCTCGCACTGTCTCCAAGGTGCCTGAGAGACTAAATATCCTCCAGTGCCGCTCCCGGAGCTGCACCACATCACTGTCCAGGTTCTCCAAGCGGATACAGTAGCGCCACTGTGAGGGAAGAAAGGGAAAATTCCTATTTGCGAAAGAATAGACCTTGAGGTAGCCACAAGTGCTCTACAGTTCTGCAGAGCAGAGGCAACAAAGGCTGACATCTATGAAGCACAGGCTCCACCCCCACCCGAGGCACTCCTGAGTGCCCCTTGCCCTCAGGAACACACTCACCCAGTAGACATGGGAATTCTGGGCTTCCTGGGGGAAAAAGAACAAAGAGTTTAAGTCCCAGAAGGAAAGACCAAGTCTGATGCAATCGACACATCTCCTCGAAGTCCAAGCATTCCAGGAAGGCTGCAAAGGCAGACTAAGACGCACACATCTGTGGGATGACGGTGACAGAACTATGACTGGCAAGCCCATAAGGTAGCGCCTCCCATGTCCATTCCTGGTCTCCATCCTGCTCATCCTGTCAAGACCACCAACAGAGCTGGAAGCCAATCGAAGCCCACTACAGGCCCCTTCCCTTCCTCACCATGCACCACCTTCTCTCCTTGCCAGTGCTAGCGCCCGCCATGACCACCAGGCCCCAGTCCTCCTCCATCCTCCCACAGTCTCACACTGTGATACTCTGTTTGTCTCTCCCTGAACCATGAGCTCATGGAAGGCAGAACAGTTGCTCATTTATATTTGCAGCCCCAAGCCTAGCCTGGAGCGAGGAGTAATAACTATGTGGCTACTATGTAAGAAGTGCAAAGACAGCTCCACACTATTTTAGGCAAGGGTGTGTACATTCTTCACAAACAAGGCCCCCTCCGAGCCAAGGAAAGAAAGAAGAGCAGGAATGGAGGACTCCTTGGGACCTGTGGGTCTTGGTGTGAGCCACTGCCAAGAGGCTACTCAACCCTACCCAACACAGGAGCATTTGAGAGCAGAACCATAGGGACATGGTTTAGATTTAGACTCCCCCACCCCAGGACTCAAACTGGGGACATCACCCAGGGTCTCAGGCCTAACCCCACAGGAAGGGGCACAGGCAGGAAGCATACCCTCATGCCCATGTAGAAAGGGATGACAGTGACACGGATGTTCTCAGTTGTTTCCCGGTGGACATCGGACAGCTCTAGCCAGGGGTGATTCTTCTCTTGCCAGGCCCGTAGCGTTTCCCGAGCCACAAAGGGGGGCGCTGGGACAAGAGCCAACAGATTAGTCTAGGCCAGCCCAGGGCATTGTACCCATTCTCCAACTGGCCCCCCCCAGAAACCCCTTCCCAGTGGTGGCCCTGGGGGACAGGACACACCAAAGCAAAAGCAAGGCTACAGCCCAACCTGGTGAAGCACACCTGTAATCCCAGCACTCAGGAGGCTGAGGCAGGAGGATTGCCAGGAGTCCAAGGTCAGCCTGAACTACATAGTGAAACCCTGTCTCAATCAATCAAACAACAACAAAAAGCAAGGCTGGAAGAAGGCATAGAGCACTATAAGGACAACCCGAGGGACAGTATGATCCCATGGAAAGGAAAATGGACTGAGAATTAACAGCCCTGGTTTTCAGACCTCCAACTACTGTTACCTAGCAACTTTGAATCACTGCTTATCATTCCCAAGCCTGAGTTTCTACCTCTGTAAAGAGACAGCAGCCATCAACCTCACAGAGCTAACAGGAGGCTACAAAGATTCTGGAAAGGTTCTGTGTAACTATTTCTGTGATACTCTCCTAGAAGGAAGGTTCCTCCCTTTCCTGTCTCCCTGGTTGACAGAGATTACCTTTCGTCTGGTCATACAGAAGAAATCTTTCAAAGAGCTCATGCTGGATGGGAACCTGGTCGGTGGAGGTATAGGGGAGGATGTCTTCATGGCTGACATAGTCCAGGCCTGGCAAAGACAGGCAAAGAGTAAGGCTCACATAGAGGAGACAGAGAGGAGCAGGAATAAGGAGAAACCTTTCCTGGCCTGGGTGGGTGACCCCAGCAACACACAAAACTCCTCCCTGCAAATAAGAAGGCATCAGAATGCTCTCCCAGGGGCACATCAGCCCCTGTCCTCAAAGGCACCAATCAGATGCTAACTGCTCACCTGGAATGGCATAGAGGGCCCGGCTGTCGTCGTGGTTAGCCAAGAAGGTCACAGCTTCTGTCTGAGATCTCTGAGACTGAAGTATGAAGAATGTCAGTGGCTTTCTTGGCTACTGTCCAGTCCCAAAATCCTGGGGCCCACGACTAACTGGGCTATTTGACCACCTCCCACTCCCGTTGACCCCACTGGGGTACTGGCCTTTTCCATGGAGAAGCCCAAGCCCCAGCCACCTTGCTTACTTACTATATGTGGACAGTCTCGGGCATCAATCAGCACCTGATAGTAAGTGTGAGTTTTGCCTTTCACCTCCTTAGAGCCGTGGCCAGCAGGATTCTCTGCTCTGTGGGTTGAGAGAAACCCAAGATCATCCTGAAAGGAGTGGAACCTGCGCCGTACTCAACTCCCTACCACTCCCTCACCTAAACAGGCTGCTACCTGGCACTTTTACATCACTGGGCACCTGATCCGCAACTCCAGCCTAACCACTTGCTTCTCAGGTCACACAGTGCAGGCCGGGGGTGCCCATGCAGCCATGAGTTGCCCTACTCTCTAGATGCCTCCTGGAAGGGGGCCATGTTGAGAAAATCCAATTGCCATCTCAGTCCCCCAGGGACCAAGTACACTACCCCCTCACATCCCAGTCATTTAATGGAGCTATTTCTTTTCTTTTTTTAATGTACTCTAGTGATGATGTGAGATTAAGGGCAAGTTTCCAAATGAACATCAAAAAACCAAGATGACTAGCCCCTCAATGCCACTGGGGTACTTAATGCAAATGGACATTAGTGTGGGAAAGCACCCTGGGGAGACCTAAACGGACCCTCTGGCTTAAGACAGTCCCTGGCACTCAGCACCTTTGTCTCCATGGTTATCTCCAAGGGTACTACCAGAGAAATACTCTAGGGTTGTTTCTAAGGCCCAGAAGGATGCTGCCTTCAATTGTGAGACCCTAATTACGTGTATCTGCGATGAGCTGGGCTGTCCCCTGAGGACACTGTGGGCCTAATGACAAGGACTTACTTTTCTGAAGCTGCAGAAGCCACATCCCGGTCATATAGTCTGGCCTGCCAGGGAAACAGGACAACACCTCGGTAGCCAAAAACACTATGAAGAAAAAGCTAGAAGAAAAGAGAGGCCTCAGTAAGTCCATAATCTAAGTCCAAGTCTAAGTCCATCTAGGTGAGACCTGGCCATGAAACAATACATGTTGAGACTTTAGCACCAGGTCTTGCTACCTTTTCTCTTAAGCATCTCCAAACCAACTTTGGAACACTGCAGACCCTGTTCACCTGGCTGACTACATTCACCCCTCAGAGTGCAGCTTTGGCCTTCAGGAAGCCACCGCTGACCTCCCCTCCATGGTGGACAGCCACTGACTATCTGTAGGGCATTAATCCCTTTCTAGAGTATCACCTCCAAGAAGGCAAAGCCATGTCTACTTGCTTTCTGATTTAACCCTAATATATAACGTCTGGTACATTACAGCCGCACAAAAAGACTGCTGAAGAAACACAAAGTCTTCCTTACACACACTAGGCCTAAATCTATCCACTGGACCTGGAATATAACCGACAAAGACAAAGTGCCTCACCTCCAGTGTTTACCACTCTATAATCAGTTTGTTAATGAAACATCAAAAGTTTGCTTGTCTGAAAGTTCTCTCCGCTGATTTCACACCACCCACTATGTGAAGGAAATCCTAAGCAACTTCACCTTCTCTTCTCCGCATTAACAAGCAAACAGTCCCTGTCTATACTAACTTGGAAACAGAACACACTGATGTTCTAATGTATTAAAATCCAGGGAAACAGAAACTTCATCTTAAAAACTTTGGTTCTGGCTCAGCACCAAATATTAAGATAGAATCACTTTTCCCAGCATCTCTCTCTC